>CM029018.1:5863228-6080734 GCA_016801055.1 Panax notoginseng | reverse complement strand
ATTTTCACTCATAACTTTAAATTTTTATCAATTTAACCATTTACTGAATATAATTAAAGAAAAATTGAATACTTTTCATTTCATAAAATTCGGGGTCCTAACACGAAGTACGTAGCTTTCTTGGTTTAGCTGGTTATTATCGGAGATTCGTGGAAGGATTTTCTCGAATCGCTACTCCATTAACTCAGCTGACTCGGAAAGATACAAAGTTCGGTTGGAGCGAAGAATGTGAGCAGAGTTTTCAAGAACTCAAGAGGAGACTCATTTCAGCACCTGTTCTAACAATACCATCTGGCTCGGAGGGATTTGTCATCTACAGTGATGCTTCGAGCAAAGGGTTGGGATGTGTTCTCATGCAACATGGAAAAGTCATAGCCTATGCATCAAGACAACTCAAGGAATATGAGAGGAATTATCCTACTCATGATCTAGAGTTGGCAGCTGTTGTCTTTGCACTTAAAATTTGGAGGCATTACTTGTATGGGGAGAAGGTGGAGATCTTTACGGATCATAAAAGCCTCAAATATTTCTTCACTCAAAAGGAACTCAACATGCGACAACGACGTTGGCTTGAACTGTTGAAAGATTATGATCATACCATTCAATACCATCCTGGAAAAGCGAACGTGGTAGCTGACGCATTGAGTAGAAGATCATATGCGGGTACAAGTGCAATATTAACAACGCAAAGGCCCATTTTGTGTGACTTGCAAAGGATGGAGATAGAGTTAAAGACTCCAGGGACCCATGTGATGATGGCGAATATACGAGTAGAACCAACTTTAATCGATAAAGTTAAAGCTGCTCAAGCTACAAACCTGGAGCTGATGCGTATGAGGAAGAAAGTGCAAGAAGGTGCTATGCCGGAAGCAAGAATCGATGAAGAAGGAATACTTCGAGTCAACTCCAGACTTTGTGTTCCTAACAACCCTGATTTAAAGTATGAAATCATGATGGAGGCGCACAACACACCGTTTGCAATCCATCCTGAAAGTACCAAAATGTATCATGATCTTCGTCATACATTTTGGTGGAGCAATATGAAGAGAGAGATAGCGCTGTTTATCTCAAGGTGTCTAACTTGTCAACGAGTCAAAGCGGAGCATCAAGTACCAAAAGGTCCATTGCAACCACTTGAAATTCCAGAATGGAAGTGGGAGCACATTACCATGGATTTCGTTACCGGTCTTCCTAGGGTTTCTCAAGGTATTGATGCGATTTGGGTCATTGTTGATAGATTGACCAAGTCTGCTCATTTCTTACCGATACGAGAAACTTATACACTTGAACGTCTTGCTCGTATGTACATAAACGAGATTGTAAGACTGCATGGTATGCCAGTATCCATAGTTTCTGATCGAGACCCAAGATTCACTTCACGATTTTGGGTTAGTTTACAAAAAGCTATGGGCACGGATTTACGATTTAGTTCGGCATATCATCCTCAGACGGACGGACAATCAGAGAGGACTATTCAAACTCTAGAAGATTTATTAAGACTCTGTGTCTTTGACTTCAAGGGAAGTTGGGACAAGTTCTTACCATTGGTGGAGTTTTCCTACAACAACAGTTATCAAGCAAGTATTGGCATGGCTCCATTCGAAGCATTGTATGGAAGAAAATGTCGTTCTCCAGTATGCTGGGATGAGGTGGGTGAAGCAACGTTGTTGGGACCGGAGTTGGTACGTATGACTACAGAAAAGATTCAAACGATCCGACAACGTATAAAAACCTCACAAGATCGACAAAAGAGTTATGCTGATCTTCATCGAAAGGACGTGGAATTTGATGTAGGAGATCATGTGTTCTTACGTGTTGCTCCATGGAAAGGAGTTACGAGATTCGAAAAGAAAGGAAAGCTCAATCCTCGATTCATCGGTCCATTTTTAATCCTCGATCGAGTAGGAACTGTGGCTTATAGACTCGCTTTACCGCCAAGTATGTCTCGTGTTCATAACATTTTTCACATATCCATGTTACGCAAATATGTGGAAGACCCGAACCACATTATTGAGTTAGAACCGGACGAAATAGCGGAGGATTTGACGTATGAAGAAGTTCCTGTTCAAATCTTGGATAAGAAGGAACATATTCTACGCTCCAAGGTTATACCTCAAGTCAAAGTTTTGTGGAGAAACCACGATGTTGAGAAAATGACTTGGGAGTTAGAATCTGAAATGAAATCAAGGTATCCTTATCTCTTCGACATACCAGGTACGTACCCTAATTTCGAGGGCGAAATTTCATAAGAAGGGGAGGTTGTAAGACCCCAACTTTTATAAATAAAGATGAATTTTCTATAAATATCATTTTTAAATATTATGGAGTTAATTTGATATAATGTTATAGTTGTGGGTAATATTTATAAATTTTGCAAAGTACGCAAGTTGTTATATAATATTCGATTGGTCGGGGAATATTCGTTTTAACAGGGAATATTCGTACAACGACACAATCATTGGTGAACCCCACAACGGAATTATTGTCGGATTGAGAAAACGACAAAAATATTTTATTAAAAATAACGGCGGAAGTTTTACCATTGTTACTGTTGAACTACTCGGTAGTAAAAGTACAGTAATACGTGTGGTTGCATAGTAGCACACGGTATTAATTATTAATACTTATGTGAGAAGTCACTCAGTTTGATTCCATTATTGTCAGTTAATAATATGAATTATTTAGCGATAATGACGTTTTGTTTTATTCGTATTATTAACGTAATAAAACAGAAACATCTTTTTATATAAAATAAAATACTTTATTAAAGTTATTCTATAAATAGAATATATTATATTTTATTTAAAAGATTTTTTTTAAATATGGACCGTCAGATTAAAGTAATTAATCTGGACCGTTCATGGATTAGTTACTATGCATTCTATTTTTCTATAAATAGCAGCTCATTCCTTCATTATTTCTTACGAATTCACTGAACTCTAGAGAGAGAAACTATAGAGAGAAACTATAGAGAGAGGGAGAGAAGAAGAGTATTCTGCTACTTAACTACTTCCTTACTTCAGCTCTTCTTTAAAACGGTAAGGGGTGTTATTCTTTCTTATTCATGAAGAGAACTGTTGTTATTCCATTTCTTATTATTATGTTGGAATAACCTGTATACGCGGTCTACCCTATACTTGGTGACATTCTTCTATTATTCTGTTGGAACATCCTGTCTGTGTATTTTACACCGGACCTGGTTCTG
Source organism: Panax notoginseng (assembly GCA_016801055.1). Lineage (NCBI taxonomy): Eukaryota > Viridiplantae > Streptophyta > Magnoliopsida > Apiales > Araliaceae > Panax > Panax notoginseng. The sequence goes on along the minus strand of CM029018.1, from coordinate 6,077,529 downwards.
TTTTTATTATTACTCTGTTGGAACATCCTGTCTGTGTATTTTACACCGGACCTGGTTTCGTCTTGTTATTATTCTGTCGGAATATCCTGTCTGTGCGTTTACGCCGGACCTGGTTCCATTATTTATTATTCTGTCGGAATATCCTGTCTGTGCGTTTACGCCGGACCTGGTTCCATTATTTATTATTCTGTCGGAATATCCTGTCTGTGCTTTTACGCCGGACCTGGTTCTATTATTTATTATTCTGTCGGAATATCCTGTCTGTGCGTTTACGCCGGACCTGGTTCCATTATTTATTATTCTGTTAGAATAACCTGTCTGTGCGGTCTATCGCATGCATGGTGATTTCTTTTGTTATTCCATTCTTTATTATACTCAGTTGGTTAAGTTTTGACTTCTATACTCCATGAAATTTGTGGAATATCCTTGATAATTGCGTTTCATCCAGTATCTTTTCATAAAAATATTCTCCTGATCATTCTTGAATTTTACTCCACAAAGCAGTATCATGTTGACAATTTGGACGTTGTTAATTCTTGAATAAATTAATTCTTGAACTTGTTTTTATTGAATTCTTATATTATTGTCATCATCCTCATGTTTATAAAATGTTAAAAGTCATCTGTGGCCTGTAGTGCATAGATGGACTTGGTATGATTATGACCAGGGATTATTCGGTATAATCATGACCGTAATATTACAAATGATGTGGTAAAAGTCCTCATTGGCCCGTAGTGCATTGTTGGACAGTTGTTGGCATGATCATGACCATTGATGAATACACAAATATCCTTAGCCCGTAGTGCATGGAATTTGTGGTCGTGACCCTAACGAATATCCTTGGCCGTAGTGCAGGGATGATGTGAATTATTTATTAAGCTGAGTCTCAGCGATAGCAGTGTTGAAAAACCTTTTAAATCATAAAAGATAGTAGAGTTTATTTTCTACTTGACTCTTTTAATGGATTGCTTGTTCCGCTGCAGTTAAACTTGATGTCTATTATATTTTATCAGTTTAACATTGTTGAAGGCTAATGATAATTTATTCTGCATTATCTTAGTCATAATATTTCTTACTGGGCTAGTTGAGCTCACCCTTTCTTTCACTGTTCTCTTCAGGAAATGAGAACGTAGCTGGGGCAAGTCGGGGAACGGAGTGATGGTTTGAATGATAGTATTAGTTAGTAGTCCTCACTATTCTATGTAATAGCGTGTTAATAAATGTAATGAGGAGTCCTTTTGAGTATGAATACTCTCTAGAAGATAATATTTGTATTCAAACTCACAGTTTATGTTTTGTCGTATTGTACACGACAGTTGTATTAGTAAGTTGCATTTGTATTTTGTACTATATATCTGACGACCCAAGATGGGTGATGTATACCTAATTTTGGGGGCGTCACACTGAATGTTAATTGTGGTTATGTAGTAGTGGTACTCAACATGACAAACAAAAGGTTTGACAAGGTTGAGATATCACTATTTATTTAGGGTCGACATGCGTCAAGGTAATAATCGTGGCACTGGCGGAGATAACAGGCTACGTATCAACCATCAGTGGCATGGACAGGAACGAGTGGACAAAGAATCAATCTAGATATGTGTATCAAAAATATCTAAAGCTACAAAGGCACATATTGAACAAGTATGTGATTATATTGACTTCCTTAAGAGTGAATGTGATTGGTTCGATTATGAGATTTATGTTCGTTATTGTAAAAACGTGTTGCCCCAATATGATGATCTTTTGGAGGAATTAAAAGAAGCACACTATAGACTTGCCGGATTGAAACATCAGTATCAAGTTGAGAAAAGAAGAGCTAGAGAAGTGCGTTAAAACGATATTTTTTTTAATGAAGTTGGAAGGTGTTACAAGAATATTATAGCCAACAGGAAAAATCCCCAAGAAAGTTGTAATTTCATCAATCCTATTTCTAATTAGAAAGTGTGATTTGTCCGTTATTATAAGGAGTGTGCAAGACACGAAGGAGGAAGTTGAAAAAGAGATTATAGTTAAAAACGAATCAAGTTTAGTGATTGTGGATGCTTGTGATTTGGGATTATCGCGATATAATGATATGAATATCGTAGAAATTGAGATTGATTATGAGATTGTTCAAAATTGTGACACCCCCAAATTCTCTACACTCCGTCACTCCTTGTAGCAGATTTGGTGCTCACGTAAATATTTCATAAGATAATAATTTTTATCAATTCAAGATTCACAGTATTCCATAATAGATAGTAGTTCTCGTCAGAACAATTACTATGTTTGGATACCCTCACTTGGATGTATAGATTTATAATCTCACGGATATTTTTTTCATATCAATAATTCATATTTATCTGACATTCATAGTATTAATGATAAGATTGTTCCTAAAATTGAGGGACGCAACCTCAGTGTTTACATAACTCCGAAGATCATTCAATACCCTCATTTAGATGTATAGTTCATATAGATTGCGACGCCCCCAAAATAGGTATACACAACCAATTCTAAGTCGCCAAATACATGGTACAAAATTCAAATACAAACTTCATTTATACAATACGACAAAAACGTAGCTGAGAGTTTTAACACAGATATTGTCTCGTGAACAATATCCAAACTCAAATGGAGTCCTCAATATAATTATTATCACACTATTTCATAGAATAGTGAGGACTACTATAGCCACCATCTCGGACCATCATTTCATTCCTCGACTAGTCCTAACTATATTCTCATTTTCTGAAGAGAACAATGAAAACAAATGGTGAGTTCAACTAGCCCATTAAAGAATATTATGACTAAGATAATGCAGAATAAATTATCGTTAGCCTTCAACAGTGTTAAACTGATAGAATACAATAGACAACAAGTTTAACTACAGCGGAACAAACAATCCATTAGAAGAGTCAAGTAAAGCATGATATCTAATATCTTCTATGATTTAAAAGTTCATCATCAATATTTTATCGCTGTAACACAACTCAATAAATAATACACATAACTGAATTATCCGTGCACTAAGGGCCAAAGATATTCATTAGTATCACATCCACGAATTATTCATGCACTATGGGCCAAGAATATTCGTTATTATTACCAATGGTCATGATCATGTCAACAACTGTCCATCAATGCACTACGGGCCAATAAGGACTTTTACCACATCATTTGTAACATTACATGCCATGATTATACCGATACATAATTCTTGGCTATAATCATACCAATTAACAGTTCATCTATGCACTACGGGCCAAAGATGACTTTTATCACAATATAAGCATGAGGATGATAACAATGATATAAGAATTCAATCAAACGAGATCAAGAATAAATATTAAAGATTTATAATTTAATTTATCTAGAGTTTAAGAATGTCCAAATTGTCAACATGATAACTGTTTTGTGGAGTAAAATTCAAGAATAATATTCATGTAAAAATAATTCGGACAGAAAAGAAATTAATTTTTATCATGAATAGTACCCGGGTGAATAGTACCCGAGTGAATAGCATCCCGTGAATAGTACTTCGTGAATAGTATCCCGACACGAAAAGATTAAAATTTAACAAGAATGTTCAAAAAATATCCTTGTGAAACGATACTAGATGAAGCGTAAATTTTAAAGATATTTTACTAATTTCAAGGAGTAATGGAAGCAATACTTACCACACTATTTTATGAATTAGTTAGCGAAAAACCCGAACCACATTATTGAATTAGAACCAGACGAGATAGCGGAAGATTTAACGTATGAAGAGGTACCTATTAAAATTTTGGATAAGAAGGAACATATTTTACACTTCAAGGTTATACCTTAAGTCAAAGTTTTGTGGAGAAACCACGATGTTGAGGAAATGACCTGGGAGTTAGAATCTAAAATGAAATCAAGGTATCCTCACCTCTTCGATATACTAGGTACGTACACCAATTTTGAGGACAAAATTTTATAAGAAGGGGAGGTTGTAAGACCCCAACTTTTATGAATAAAGAATAATTTTCTCTAAATATCATTTTAAATATTATGGTGTGGATTTGATATAATGCTATAGTTGTGGGTAATATTTTTAAATTTTGTAAAATAAGTAAGTTGTCATAAAATATTCGTTTGGTCGGAGAATATTCGTACGACGGCAGAATCATTAGTGGATCCCACAACGAAATTACTGTCGAAGTTAGAAAACGATAGAAATATCTTTTTATAAAAGTAACGGCGAAAGTTCTACCGTTAACTGTTAAAATACCAGGTGATAAAAGTACAGTAATACGCGTGGTTGTATAGTAGCACGCGGTATTGTACAGTATTTTTGATTATTGATGCTTACGTGAGAAGTCACTCAGTTTTATTCAATTATTGCCACAATAATTGCTGCATAGTATCTCACGTTATTGATTCAATTATTTGTGACAACCCCAAAATAGGTCCATTCAATCCAACCTATTCTGAGTCGCCAAATACATGGTACAGAAAATAACTACAACTTTATTACAACAATTGTCGTGCAAAATACAACAACACATATGCTGTGAGTTTGGATACAAATATATACCAAATGTGACTCATGTTCCAATCGTGGACATCACCTCACAATGACACCTTACATAAAGGTATAGTCAAAAACTGTTTTGGAAATTAGAATCTTTGGAAAGTGCTTAAGGAAACCTTCGTACATGGGAGCCCATGCTTCTAGGTTGTGATAGATATCATATGGCCACAGAATTATCCTTGGTTTACCCAATAGACCCCAAAGAAAAACGAGAAGATTACTATCATATTCTTCCCAATGGTGAGTCTTCTCTTGACTTATCATTATCTCCACTGTCTCTAATTGAGAATTATACTTCAAACAAACACCAAGATTATATAGGTAGTGCTCGTATATATACTCAGCAAGTGGATGAGCACATCCCTGTCTTATGATGACACGAGGTTGTATGTCGTTAGACATCTTGTATGATAGTGGCAAACCACCCTTCCAACGTTGGGTACACCTTACCCTATTGGATTCACCAAATAAAACTACTAAATGAACTTTTCTATACTGCTTCGGGAGAACATCCACAGCTAGAGACCACCATTCTATTCCCTTGTTACCCCCGCTCGACCCAGCTACACTCTTATTACCTGAAAGGAATTGTGAAGCAAAAGGGTGAGCACAACTAGCTCAGTAAAGAATATCATGACTAAAGATAATTAAATTATCAATAGCCTTCATCAATAATAAATCAGAGATTTAGAACATATGGTAAATGATAAAAATTTCAACCATAGTTGCAGTGGAACGAGCAATCCATTAGAAGAGTCAAATAGACTATAAAGTCTATTATCTTCTCCATGTTAAAAATCCACCAACAATATTTTATCCCTGTAACATCAATCAACAATTCTGGTCCACAATCATATGAATAACTCATAATCATAACTGTAGTTCTAAATTCCTCTTCTCATCCAGGACGAAGATAATTTTCATCACCTATCTTTACCTGAAACATCAAAGATCATGGTTACATCAAATCACATTTCCTGTTCATATTCATACAAATAACTTCATCTTTGCACTACAGCCAAAGATATTCATTTGTATCACCAGTTGGTCATGTTTATCTCAACATCTGTTTATCTTTGCACTACTGGCCAAAGATATTCAACAACATGTCATCTTTGCACTACGGGCCAAAGATATTCATCAACAATTCATCTTTGCACTACAGGCCAAAGATATTCATCAATATTTCATCTTTGCACTACAGGCCAAAGATATTCATCAACAGGCCATCTTTGCACTACATGCCAAAGATATTCATCAACAATTCATATTTGCACTACAGGCCAAATATATTCATATCTCAAAGAAATATATAATCATTTCAGAATTTATATAAACAATAATTATAACCATGTTGATCAATTCACCATTGCACTTAAGCTTAAGATATTCAATTATAAATTCAATGATCATGATCATACCAGTCACAATTCAACTTTGCACTACAGGCCAAAGAGAACCCTAGTTATGATCATACCAATAATCTATCCATCTTTACACTCCAGTGAAAGAGAATTTCAACATCAGGGTTATAAAAATGTTATATATGATGATAAAAATAATATGATTAACATATTGTTTTAACCTCAAGAGTAATATTCGTAACTCATGAATAGTAAATCGTGAATAGTAACTCATGAATAGTAACCCCGACACAAAAGATAAAAATTCCACAATAAAATCCATTACTATCCCTTACTATCCCTCACAATCCCATACAATCCCTTACAATCCCTTACTATCCCTTACTATCCCTTACCTCAAAAGAGCAGTACTTCTGATCGGTATAAGGCTGAAGGAAACTTGCACTGATGAATAGAAACTCACAGAGTATCTAAATACTCACAAAATACACTCAATAATCTAGAGAGAGAAAGAGAGAAAGCTTATGTTTCTGGTGTGATTTTCAATTCTAACTTAGCCCTCTATTTATAGGAAAATTTTGGTAGGTTTGACCTGCAACCTGATGGCTTTACCTGCTACTATTCCCACCCACCACATTTGAAATATAATTCAGCACATTTCTTCACCAACCACAAGTGGGGCCCACCAATTCTAGAATTTTCCACCAAAATGATAAACTCCAAAAATTCAACAATTTCTAAACCAGTCATCTTGTAAAATTCATAATAAATCATACGTTCATTTTTAACGGTTCAAAATTTGTGGACATATACTCAACTTATATATGTATAACATATCCAAAAATTATCACGATCCAACGGTCGGATTAAAAATTATAACCCCCGCAAAATATCTCAAAAACCCTGATTTTTAATACCTCCATTCCGACAAAAATACGGATAAAAATCTCAACATTAGCTCCTTCATTTTTAACCACAAAAATATATCCCTCATTTATATCCACATAAAATAAATATTTTCTTATCATATGAATCAATAATTAATTATTCACAAATAATATTACAGAATCACATTTATGACAACCAGGCCGTTCCAGGAAAGAGGGGGCTTTCCAATAAGGATTTCTCCTTACTGGCGCGCAATTAGATGACCAAACCTCTCCTTAGACAGAACTTTCTAGACATTGCCAATAATGCTATCTAATAATATTATTCAAATAATATGAATTATTGATCTGATAATGGAAAATACTGTGCAGCAACAATTATTGAACAACAATAATATAAAATTTCAACGTAGCAATTATTGAATCAATAAAATAAAATATTGAACAGTAATTACTGTAACAATTATTGAGTAGTGCCTTCTTACGTAAGAATCAATAATTTCAAAAATACTATGCAATACCGTGTGCTACTGTGCAATAACGCGTATTACTATATTTTAACCACCGGGTATTCCAACAGTGTTAACGGTAACAACTACGCCGTTATTTGTAAAAACTCAAATTTGTCGTTTTCCTTCACCCGACAGTTATACGTTATGGGGCCCACAAATAGCTGCGCCGTCGTACGAATATTCTCCGACAGAAAGAATATTTCACGACCAAACGAATATTCCCCGACAACAATGATTATTTTATAACCACTTGCTTATTTTGAAAAAAAAAATTCATATTTCACCCATAACTTTAAACTTTTATCAATTTAACCATTTACTGAATAGTAATTATAAGAAAAATTGAATACTTTTATTTCATAAAATTTGGGGTCTTACAATCTCCCCTCCTTATGAAATTTCGTCCCCGAAATTTACGTACCTGGTATTTCAAAGAGTTGAGAATACCTTGCTTTCATTTCAGATTCTATCTTTCCTGTCATCATGATTTCTCCATTGCTCATCTCCTGTATTTCAAATATCATTCTAGAATACAGCTTCAAAACAAGGGTTAATTTAACAAATTAACATATCACATAATATCCCGATATTATGACTGACCAACAAATAAGCTTAGGTAGGACACACTAGCGAAGGATTTACTCATCTCTCCCCTCCTAGTTGTATTCCCCGATCTCCGCCAGAGATCATATCCCCAAGCTCTGATACCACCTGTGACAATTGTCCCATCAGTGGACAGCACCTCACAGTGGTACCTATCAGTTTGCCACCGCAGAACGGCGTCCCCTACGGAGAGTCTGGCTTCGGTGCATCCCCCATCAACAGGAAGTCACCAGCGAGAGGCTCGGGGCTCTTTACTTATAGCTCTGATACCACCTGTGACAACCCCAAAATAGGTCCATTCAATCCAACCTATTCTGAGTCGCCAAATACATGGTACAGAAAATAACTACAACTTTATTACAACAATTGTCGTGCAAAATACAACAACACATATGCTGTGAGTTTGGATACAAATATATACCAAATGTGACTCATGTTCCAATCGTGGACATCACCTCACAATGACACCTTACATAAAGGTATAGTCAAAAACTGTTTTGGAAATTAGAATCTTTGGAAAGTGCTTAAGGAAACCTTCGTACATGGGAGCCCATGCTTCTAGGTTGTGATAGATATCATATGGCCACAGAATTATCCTTGGTTTACCCAATAGACCCCAAAGAAAAACAAGAAGATTACTATCATATTCTTCCCAATGGTGAGTCTTCTCTTGACTTATCATTATCTCCACTGTCTCTAATTGAGAATTATACTTCAAACAAACACCAAGATTATATAGGTAGTGCTCGTATATATACTCAGCAAGTGGATGAGCACATCCCTGTCTTATGATGACACGAGGTTGTATGTCGTTAGACATCTTGTATGATAGTGGCAAACCACCCTTCCAACGTTGGGTACACCTTACCCTATTGGATTCACCAAATAAAACTACTAAATGAACTTTTCTATACTGCTTCGGGAGAACATCCACAGCTAGAGACCACCATTCTATTCCCTTGTTACCCCCGCTCGACCCAGCTACACTCTTATTACCTGAAAGGAATTGTGAAGCAAAAGGGTGAGCACAACTAGCTCAGTAAAGAATATCATGACTAAAGATAATTAAATTATCAATAGCCTTCATCAATAATAAATCAGAGATTTAGAACATATGGTAAATGATAAAAATTTCAACCATAGTTGCAGCGGAACGAGCAATCCATTAGAAGAGTCAAATAGACTATAAAGTCTATTATCTTCTCCATGTTAAAAATCCACCAACAATATTTTATCCCTGTAACATCAATCAACAATTCTGGTCCACAATCATATGAATAACTCATAATCATAACTGTAGTTCTAAATTCCTCTTCTCATCCAGGACGAAGATAATTTTCATCACCTATCTTTACCTGAAACATCAAAGATCATGGTTACATCAAATCACATTTCCTGTTCATATTCATACAAATAACTTCATCTTTGCACTACAGCCAAAGATATTCATTTGTATCACCAGTTGGTCATGTTTATCTCAACATCTGTTTATCTTTGCACTACTGGCCAAAGATATTCAACAACATGTCATCTTTGCACTACGGGCCAAAGATATTCATCAACAATTCATCTTTGCACTACAGGCCAAAGATATTCATCAATATTTCATCTTTGCACTACAGGCCAAAGATATTCATCAACAGGCCATCTTTGCACTACATGCCAAAGATATTCATCAACAATTCATATTTGCACTACAGGCCAAATATATTCATATCTCAAAGAAATATATAATCATTTCAGAATTTATATAAACAATAATTATAACCATGTTGATCAATTCACCATTGCACTTAAGCTTAAGATATTCAATTATAAATTCAATGATCATGATCATACCAGTCACAATTCAACTTTGCACTACAGGCCAAAGAGAACCCTAGTTATGATCATACCAATAATCTATCCATCTTTACACTCCAGTGAAAGAGAATTTCAACATCAGGGTTATAAAAATGTTATATATGATGATAAAAATAATATGATTAACATATTGTTTTAACCTCAAGAGTAATATTCGTAACTCATGAATAGTAAATCGTGAATAGTAACTCATGAATAGTAACCCCGACACAAAAGATAAAAATTCCACAATAAAATCCATTACTATCCCTTACTATCCCTCACAATCCCATACAATCCCTTACAATCCCTTACTATCCCTTACTATCCCTTACCTCAAAAGAGCAGTACTTCTGATCGGTATAAGGCTGAAGAAAACTTGCACTGATGAATAGAAACTCACAGAGTATCTAAATACTCACAAAATACACTCAATAATCTAGAGAGAGAAAGAGAGAAAGCTTATGTTTCTGGTGTGATTTTCAATTCTAACTTAGCCCTCTATTTATAGGAAAATTTTGGTAGGTTTGACCTGCAACCTGATGGCTTTACCTGCTACTATTCCCACCCACCACATTTGAAATATAATTCAGCACATTTCTTCACCAACCACAAGTGGGGCCCACCAATTCTAGAATTTTCCACCAAAATGATAAACTCCAAAAATTCAACAATTTCTAAACCAGTCATCTTGTAAAATTCATAATAAATCATACGTTCATTTTTAACGGTTCAAAATTTGTGGACATATACTCAACTTATATATGTATAACATATCCAAAAATTATCACGATCCAACGGTCGGATTAAAAATTATAACCCCCGCAAAATATCTCAAAAACCCTGATTTTTAATACCTCCATTCCGACAAAAATACGGATAAAAATCTCAACATTAGCTCCTTCATTTTTAACCACAAAAATATATCCCTCATTTATATCCACATAAAATAAATATTTTCTTATCATATGAATCAATAATTAATTATTCACAAATAATATTACAGAATCACATTTATGACAACCAGGCCGTTCCAGGAAAGAGGGGGCTTTCCAATAAGGATTTCTCCTTACTGGCGCGCAATTAGATGACCAAACCTCTCCTTAGACAGAACTTTCTAGACATTGCCAATAATGCTATCTAATAATATTATTCAAATAATATGAATTATTGATCTGATAATGGAAAATACTGTGCAGCAACAATTATTGAACAACAATAATATAAAATTTCAACGTAGCAATTATTGAATCAATAAAATAAAATATTGAACAGTAATTACTGTAACAATTATTGAGTAGTGCCTTCTTACGTAAGAATCAATAATTTCAAAAATACTATGCAATACCGTGTGCTACTGTGCAATAACGCGTATTACTATATTTTAACCACCGGGTATTCCAACAGTGTTAACGGTAACAACTACGCCGTTATTTGTAAAAACTCAAATTTGTCGTTTTCCTTCACCCGACAGTTATACGTTATGGGGCCCACAAATAGCTGCGCCGTCGTACGAATATTCTCCGACAGAAAGAATATTTCACGACCAAACGAATATTCCCCGACAACAATGATTATTTTATAACCACTTGCTTATTTTGAAAAAAAAATTTCATATTTCACCCATAACTTTAAACTTTTATCAATTTAACCATTTACTGAATAGTAATTATAAGAAAAATTGAATACTTTTATTTCATAAAATTCGGGGTCTTACATTATTGCCACAATATTTTATATTATTAAATCAATAATTGAGACGACAAAGTTATTCATATTATTATTTGTATTATTGTCGATGTCTAGAAAGTTCTGTCGAGGAAAGGGGTTTGGTCACCTAATTGTGTGCCAATAAGGAAAAATCATTATCGAAAAGTCCCCTCTTTCTGGAGAATGATCTGATTATTAATATTGTGAGTTATAATATTAATTATAAATGTTATTAAAAATATATTTTGTGAAGCTAAGTGAATTGAGATAAATAGAGGGGATTTTTATGATGTAATTGTTACAAATTTTGTTTATTATATAGATCCCCCACTTACCCATTTTTTAAAACTGTCAGTAGAAAGTTATCTCAGTTTTATTTTTTATATATATATATATATATATATATATATATATATATATATATAATGTGACGCCCCCAAAACAGGTATACAACACCTATTCTGAGTCGTCAATAACATGGTACAGAAACAACTATAATTTTATTAATACAACATAAAAATTGTGAGTGTAAATATAAATATTATCATCTAGACAATATCCACACTCAAATAAGTCCTCATTACAATTATTGGAACAATATTTTACAAAAAAAATGGTGAGGACTACTAAAACAACTTCCTAGAACCTTCATTCCATACCCCGACTAGTACTTGCTACATTCTCGCCTCCTGAGAAGAAAATGGAACAACAAGAAAAAGGGTGAGCTTAACTAGCCCAGTAAAGAATATTATGACTAAGATAATATACAACAAATTATCGTTAGTCTTCAACAGAAAAAAATTTAATAGAATACAATAGACAACAAGTTTTAATTCAATATTCGCAGCGGAAAATAATAATTCATAGAGAAGTTACGTAGAGAATGAAATCTACGATTATCTATGAATTTAAAAGCCCATCATCAACATTTTATCCCTGTAACATCAATCAATAAATATCTTGAATCAAATAGTCATCTTTGCACTACAGGCCAAAGATATCCATCAGTTGGTCATGTTCACCTCAACACCTGTTCATCTTTGCACTACGGGCCAAAGATATTCATCAGAAATTATTCATCTTTGCACTACAGGCCAAAGATATTTAGTTATATCATCATTTAAGACTGAGAATGATGAAAAATATTTTAAAGAAAACGAATCCAGTGAAGCAAAATAACAAATATTAAGGATTCGTATTTCAATTTATCCATGTCCAAAAATATCTTATCATAGTGAAGTAAAATTCAAGAATGATCAAAACATGGATACAATCAAAGCTAGTATCCAGAATAGATATTTGGACGAAAAGAAAGAAATTTCATTTTTCGGTGAATAGTAACTCGTGAATAGTAACTCATGAATAGTAACCTCGACATGAAAAGTTCCAAATTTGATAAAAATTCAGATCAATACTTCAGCATAATGATATTGAAGAAAATAATATCATTTAAGAAGAAATAACATCCTTTACCTCGGAAAGACGGTACTTCTGACTGGAATACTTGATATAGTGCTGAAGGAAACTTGCACCGTAAAGCAACACTCAAAGTATCAAATACTCACAAGAATACGCTCGTTATAGAGAGAGAAATAGAGAGAAACTTGTGTTTCTGGTGTGATTTCAATTCTAACCTAAGCACCCTATTTATAGGAAAATGCTTAGAACACCAAAGCAGAAAATTTAATATAATAATAATATATTTATCAAATTTTCCTTAGCCCACCTCTAGACATCTGATCTCAGCCCATTTATATCACATGCTAGCCCACTTAAATGCCAAAAAACGTTTTTCTTCAAAATAATAAATAAAACTTCCAAAAATCAATTATTTCGGAACTTCAGAACTTCAATAATTCATAATAAATAGCCCTTTTATCAGAAAATTCGAATCTCGCGAGTTTTTATAGGAAATTCAATTCTCTACAACTTTACAGAAGAAAGTTTTTCTAAATTCCAAACAAAAATTGTCCGAAATTCACAAACGGGCAATTTTACAGTCAATAATAAATTTTCGGTCAAGAATTATGTCCACCAACACACAAAACATGTGTTAATCATTTAATGCCACAAAAATACTCTTCCTCCTCATATACTCATATATCCCACATTCATTATAAAAATACCACCATCAATATATTATTAAAATAATATATTTAAATGAATTATTTTATCAGAAAAAGATAAAATATTAATTTTCAACAATTGTCACATTAAAATTTTTCTCTATCTATATCCACATAAAATCACTATTTTTCTCATCATATAAATCAATAATTAATTATACACAAATAATATTACAGAACCACAGTACTGGCAACCAGGCAGTTCCCAGGAAAGAGGGGGCTTTCCAATAAGGATTTCTCCTTACTGGCGCGCAATTAGATAACCAAACCTCTCCTTAGACAGAACTTTCTAGACATTGCCAATAATATTATCTAATAATATTATTCAGATAATATGAATTATTGCTCCGATAATAGAAAATACTGTGTAGTGACAATTATTAAAACAACAGTAATATAAAATATCAACGCAGCAATTATTGAATCAGTAAAATACAATATTGAACAGTAATTACTGTAACAATTATTGAGTAGTGCCTTCTTACGTAAGAATCAATAATTAGTGCAATACCGTGTGCTACGTGTATTACTGTGTTTTAACCTCCGGGTATTCCAACAGTATTAACGGTAACAACTACGCCGTTATTTATAAACAACTTATTTTTATCGTTTTCTTCATCCAATCACTTTCTGTTATGGGGCCCATACAAGGCTGCGCCGTCGTACGAATATTCCCCGACAACAAGAATATTCCACGACCAAACAAATATTCCCCGACAACAATGAATATTTTATAACCACTTACTTATTTAAAATATTTGCGCATTTTACCCATAACTAACCACATTAATCAAATCAACTCTTACTATTTCAGAATAATAAATAGAGGAAATTAAATTTTATTTATTAATAATTTGGGGTCTTACATATAATAAGTTTTATTTATTTATGAAAATAGAATATATTATATTTTATTTGCATAGTGTTGCATAGTAAATCAAAAATTTCAGCCGAAGAAGCGCTCGTGAATTTTTGTTACTGCGCGTCCGTGATTTTTCTTTTAAAATAGTATCATGTCATTCTCTTATAAATAGGATGCTTAGTTTAGAATTGAAAATCACACCAGAATCAGAGAATTCTTCTTCTACAATATTGAGCGTATTTCTTTTGAGTTTAAGGAAGCTTTAAGCGTAGAAAATAGTATAAATTTAATTCAAAAATATCCTCGCCCTACCAGTCAGAAATACCCGTCTTTTAAGGTAAGGGATATTATTTTTGTTCAATATTCGTATGAACTAATATTTTCTTCTATACTTTGTAGTATATAAGTAATAGTATTTCGTTTCAGATTCTGAATTCTATACTTATTTTGTTAAAGTATTGCTTCTATACTCCTTGAAATTAGTAGAATATCCTTAAAATTTGCGCTTCATCAAGTATATTTACACGAGAATATTTTTCTGGACATTCTTGTTAAATTTTAATCTTTTCATGTCGGAGTAATATTCACGAAGTAGTACTCACGGGGTACTATTCACTCGAGTACTATTCACCCGGGGTACTATTCATGACAAAAATTAATTTTTTTTCTGTCCAAATTATTTTTGATACAATATTATTCTTGAATTTTACTCCACAAAGTAGTATCATGTTGATAAATTGAAAATTCTTGAACTCTGGATAAATTGAATTATAAATCTTTAAAATTTATCCTTTGCTTTCACTTAATTGAATTTTTATATCATTATCATCATCCTCATGCTTGTATTGTGATGAAAGTCATCTTTGACCCGTAGTGCATAGATGGACTATTGATTAGTATGATTATGACTATGTATCAGTATAATCATGACCATTGGGGATAATAACGAATATCCTTGGCCCAAAGTGCATGGATGATTCGTGGATGTGATAATAATGAATATTATTGGACCGTAGTGCATGGATAATTCAGTGATATGGATTATTTATTGAGCTGAGTCTCAACAATAAAATTGATGATAAACTTTTAAATCATAAAAGATAGTAGATATCATGTTCTACTTGACTCTTCTAATGAATTGTTTGTTCCACTGCAGTTAAACTTGTTGTCTATTGTATTCTATCAGTTTAACACTGTTGAAGACGATAATTTATTCTGCATTATCTTAGTCATAATATTTTTTACTGGGCTAGTTGAGCTCACCCTTTGCTTTCATTGTTCTTGTGACGCCCCCAAAATTAGGTATACATCACCCATCTTGGGTCGTCAGATACATAGTACAGAATACAAATATAACTTACTAATACAACTGTCGTGTACAATACGACAAAACATAAACTGTGAGTTTGAATACAAATATTATCTTCTAGAGAGTATTCATACTCAAAGGAGTCCTCGTTACATTTATTAACACACCATTACATAGAACAGTGAGGACTACTAACTAATACTATTATTCGGACCATCACTCCGTTCCCCGACTTGTCCCAGCTACGTTCTCATTTCCTGAAGAGAACAGTGAAAGAAAGGGTGAGCTCAACTAGCCCAGTTAGAAATATTATGACTAAGATAATGCAGAATAAATTATCATTAGCCTTCAACAATGTTAAACTGATAAAATATAATAGACATCAAGTTTAACTGCAGCGGAACAAGCAATCCATTAAAGAGTCAGGTAGAAAATAAACTCTACTATCTTTTATGATTTAAAAGATTTTCCAACACTGTGATCGCTGAGACTCAGCTTAATAAAATAATCCACATCATCGAATCACCCCTGCACTACGATCAAGGATATTCGTATATTAATTAATGGTCATGATCATGCCAACAACTGTCCATCAATGCACTACGGGCCAATGAGGACTTTTACCACATCATTTGTAACATTACGGTCATGATTACACCGAATAATCCCTGGTCATAATCATACCAAGTCCATCTATGCACTACAGGCCACAGATGACTTTCAACAGAATATAAACATGAGGATGATGACAATGATATAAGAATTCAATAAAACAAGTTCAAGAATTAATTTATCCAAGAATTAACAACGTCCAAATTGTCAACATGATACTACTTTGTGGAGTAAAATTCAAGAATGATCAGGAGAATATTTTCATGAATAGATACTAGATGAAGCGCAAATGTCAAGGATATTCCACAAATTTTATGGAGTATAGAAGTCAAAACTTAACCAAATGAGTATAATAAAGAATGGAATAACAAAAGAAATCACCATGCATGCGATAGACCGCACAGACAGGTTATTCTTAACAGAATAATAATAATGGAACCAGGTCCGGCGTAAACGCACAGACAGGATATTCCGACAGAATAATAATAATGGAACCAGGTCCGGTGTAAAACACACAGACAGGATATTCCGACAGAATAATAATAAAGACGGAACCAGGTCCGGTGTAAAACACACAGACAGGATGTTCCAACAGAATAATAATAAAAACGGAACCAGGTCCGGTGTAAAACACACAGACAGGATGTTCCAACAGAATAATAGGAGAATGTCACCAAGTATAGGGTAGACCGCGTATACAGGTTATTCCAACATAATAATAAGAAATGGAATAACAACAGTTCTCTTCATGAATAAGAAAGAATAACACCCCTTACCGTTTTAAAGAAGAGCTGAAGTAAGGAAGTAGTTAAGTAGCAGAATACTCTTCTTCTCTCTCTCTATAGTTTCTCTCTCTATAGTTCAGTGAATTCGTAAGAAATAATGAAGGAATGAGCTGCTATTTATAGAAAAATAGAATGCATAGTAACTAATCCATGAACGGTCCAGATTGATTACTTTAATCTGACGGTCCATATTTAAAGAAAAATCTTTTAAATAAAATATAATATATTCTATTTATAGAATAACTTTAATAAAGTATTTTGTTTTATATAAAAAGATGTTTCTGTTTTATTACGTTAATAATACGAATAAAACAAAACGTCATTATCGCTAAATAATTCATATTATTAACTGACAATAATGGAATCAAACTGAGTGACTTCTCACATAAGCATTAATAATCAATACCGTGTGCTACTATGCAACCACACGTATTACTGTACTTTTACTACCGAGTAGTTCAACAGTAACAATGGTAAAACTTCCGCCGTTATTTTTAATAAACTATTTTTATCGTTTTCTCAATCCGACAATAATTCTGTTGTGGGGTCCACCAATGATTGTGTCGTTGTACGAATATTCCCTGTTAAAACGAATATTCCCCGACCAATCGAATATTATATAACAACTTGCGTACTTTGCAAAATTTATAAATATTACCCACAACTATAATATTATATCAAATTAACTCCATAATATTCAAAAATGATATTTATAGAAAATTCATCTTTATTTATAAAAGTTGGGGTCTTACAACCTCCCCTTCTTATGAAATTTCGCCCTCAAAATTAGGGCACGTACCTGGTATGTCGAAGAGATAAGGATACCTTGATTTTATTTCAGATTCTAACTCCCAAGTCATTTCCTCAACATCGTGGTTTCTCCACAAAACTTTGACTTGATGTATAACCTTGAAGCGTAGAATATGTTCCTTCTTATCCAAGATTTGAACAGGAACTTCTTCATATGTAACGACCCCAAAATAGGTTCATTCCACCCAACCCATTCTGAGTCGTCAAATACATGGTACAGAAAACAACTACAACTTTATTACAACAATTGTCGTGCAAAATACAACAACACATATGCTGTGAGTTTGGATACAAATATATACCAAATGTGACATTGGACACCATCATGTATCAGCACCTCACAAAGGTACCTTACATAAAGGTATAGTCAAAAACTGTTTTAGAAATTAGAATCTTTGGGAAGTGCTCAAGAAAACCTTCGTACATGGGAGGCCACGCATCTAGGTTATGATAGATATCATATGACCACAGAATTATCCTTGGTTGACCCAATAGACCCCAAAGAAAAACGAGAAGATTACTATCATATTCTTCCCAATGGTGAGTCTTCTCTTGACTTATCATTATCTCCACTGTCTCTAATTGAGAATTATACTTCAAACAAACACCAAGATTATATAGGTAGTGCCCATAGATATACTCAGCAAGTGGATGAGCACAATCATGTCTTATGATGACACGAGGTTGTATGTCGTTAGACATCTTGTATGATAGTGACAAAACACCCTTCCAACGTTGGGTTCGCCTCACCCTATTTTCTTCACCAAATATAACTACTAAATGATGACCACCGTTCTATTCCCTTGTTACCCCCGCTCGACCCAGCTACACTCTTATTACCTGAAAGGAATTGTGAAGCAAAAGGGTGAGCACAACTAGCTCAGTAAAGAATGTCATGACTAAAGATAATTCAATTATCAATAGCCTTCATCAACAATAAATCAGAGATTTAGAACATATGGTAAATGATAAAAATTTCAACCATAGTTGCAGCGGAACGAGCAATCCATTAGAAGAGTCAAATAGACTATAAAGTCTATTATCTTCTCCATGTTAAAAATCCATCAACAATGTTTTATCCCTATAACATCAATCAACAGTTCTGGTCCACAATCATATGAATAACTCATAATCATAACTGTAGTTCTAAATTCCTCTTCTCATCCAGGACGAAGATAATTTTCATCACCTATCTTTACCTGAAACATCAAAGATCATGGTTACACCAAATCACATTTCCTGTTCATAATCATACTAATAACTTCATATTTGCACTACGGCCAAAGATATTCATTTGTATCACCAGTTGGTCATGTTTATCTCAACATCTGTTCATCTTTGCACTACTGGCCAAAGATATTCAACAACATATCATCTTTGCACTACGTGCCAAAGATATTCATCAACAATTCATCTTTGCACTACATGCCAAATATATTAATACCTCAAAGAATATATAATCATTTCAGAATTTATATAAACAATAATTATAACCATGTTGATCAATTCACCTTTGCACTTAAGCTTAAGATATTCAATTATAAATTCAATGGTCATGATCATACCAGTCACAATTCAACTTTGCACTACAGGCCAAAGAGAACCCTAGTCATGATCATACCAATAATCTACCCATCTTTACACTCCAGTGAAAGAGAATTTTAACATCAAGGTTATAAAAATGTTATATATGATTATAAAAATAATATGGTCAAAACATGGATTTAATTTCAAGAGCAATATTCATAAATCAACTATAATTTGGTTAGAAAAAGAAACCAATTTTGTCGTGAATAGTAACTCATGAATAGTAACCTCGACTCAAAAAGGTAGAAATTCAACAATAAAATCTATACCAATATTTCGGTATAATGATATTGAAAGAATAACATTTCTTAAGCTTATAAACAATTTATTTAAATTGTTTACACTTTACTAATTAATGCATTTAATCATCATAAAATGTCAACTCTTAAGATTTCATCATCAATAGCCAAAACCCTCATCAAAAATCTGCATATACCTCATATAGGATTCTCAAGCCATAAAATCCTATTTTCCAATTTTCTTTCCTCACAAAACATATTTAATTCATTTACTCATAACTAGACCATTTTCATAAAAAATACCAAATCAGTTCCAAAAATATTTCTTTTCTGGGATTTAGCATAATATAGTCCCATAGTGAACATATATTTTTCTCAAAATTTTTAAAAGTCATTTACTATTTTTCATATGGCCAAAATAGCCGAATATTTAGACATTTATCAAAAATTGTACTTTTGTCTAAAAATTCTAAAATTTACAGAGTATACTTCTATCATATACATGTACTCCCAATAAAAATTTCATCAATTTTGGAGTTAACCGCAAGGAATTATAAGCTGTTACTTCTAAAATAGTCTTTTCTCATAAAATTCATAACTCTCAATCTATACATCCAAAAATCACCATTTTTGGACACAATCAAGAAAACTCATCAAAATATCATTTCAAATTTTTCCAGAATTTTTGAAGATCAGAAAAATTACGAAACTGAAAATCATAACAACCCTTAAAATCCATCTCTTACTATCCCTTACCTCAAAAGAGCAGTACTTCTGACTGGATATCAGATATGATGCTGAAGAAAACTTGCACTGATGAATAGCAACTCACCAAGTATCTAAAAACTCACAAAATATGCTTCATAATATAGAGAGAGAAAGAGAGAAAGCTTATGTTTCTGGTGTGATTTTCAATTCTAACTTAGCCCTCTATTTATAGGAAAATTTTGGTAGGTTTGACCTGCAACCTGATGGCTTTACCTGCTACTATTCCCACCCACCACATTTGAAATATAATTCAGCACATTTCTTCACCAACCACAAGTGGAGCCCACCAATTCTAGAATTTTCCACCAAAATGATAAACTCCGAAAATTCAACAATTTCTGAACCAGTCATCTCGTAAAATTCATAATAAATCATACGTTCATTTTTAACGGTTCAAAATTTGTGGGCATATACTCAACTTATATATGTATAACATATCCAAAAATTACCACGATCCAACGGTCGGATTAAAAATTATAACCCCCGCAAAATATCTCAAAAACCCTGATTTTTAATACCTCCATTCCGACAAAAATACGGATAAAAATCTCAACATTAACTCCTTCATTTTTAACCACAAAAATATATCCCTCGTTTATATCCACATAAAATAAATATTTCCTTATCATATGAATCAATAATTAATTATTCATAAATAATATTATAGAATCACATTTATGACAACCAGGCCGTTCCCAGGAAAGAGGGGGCTTTCCAATAAGGATTTCTCCTTACTGGCGCGCAATTAGATGACCAAACCTCTCCTTAGACAGAACTTTCTAGACATTGCCAATAATGCTATCTAATAATACTATTCAAATAATATGAATTATTGATCTGATAATGGGAAATACTGTGCAACAACAATTATTGAACAATAATAATATAAAATTTCAACGTAGCAATTATTGAATCAATAAAATAAAATATTGAACAGTAATTACTGTAACAATTATTGAGTAGTGCCTTCTTACGTAAGAATCAATAATTTCAAAAATACTATGCAATACCGTGTGCTACTGTGCAATAACGCGTATTACTGTATTTTAACCACCGGCTATTCCAACAGTGTTAACGATAACAACTACGCCGTTATTTGTAAAAACTTAAATTTGTCATTTTCTTCATCCGACAGTTATTCGTTATGGGGCCCACAAATAGCTGCGCCGTCGTACGAATATTCCCCGACAGAAAGAATATTCCACGACCAAACGAATATTCCCCGACAATAATGAATATTTTATATATCACCCTTAACTTTAACATTTATCAATTTAACCATTTACTGAATAGAAAAATTGAATACTTTTATTTCATAAAATTCGGGGTCTTACATCATACGTCAAATCCTCCGCTATTTCGTCCGGTTCTAACTCAATAATGTGGTTCGGGTCTTCCACATATTTGCGTAACATGGATATGTAAAAAACGTTATGAACACGAGACATACTTGGCAGTAAAGCGAGTCTATAAGCCACAGTTCCTACTCGATCGAGGATTAAAAATGGACCGATGAATCGAGGATTGAGCTTTCCTCTCTTTCCAAATCTCGTAACTCCTTTCCATGGAACAACACGTAAGAACACATGATCTCCTACATCAAATTTCACGTCCTTTCGATGAAGATCAGCATAACTCTTTTGTCGATCTTGTGAGGTTTTTATACGTTGTCGGATCGTTTGAATCTTTTCTGTAGTCATACGTACCAACTCCGGTCCCAACAACATTGCTTCACCCACCTCATCCCAGCATACTGGAAAACGACATTTTCTTCCATACAATGCTTCGAATGGAGCCATGCCAATACTTGCTTGATAACTGTTGTTGTAGGAAAACTCCACCAATGGCAAGAACTTGTCCCAACTTCCCTTGAAGTCAAAGACACAGAGTCTTAATAAATCTTCTAGAGTTTGAATAGTCCTCTCTGATTGTCCGTCCGTCTGAGGATGATACGCCGAACTAAATCGTAAATCTGTGCCCATAGCTTTTTGTAAACTAACCCAAAATCGTGAAGTGAATCTTGGGTCTCGATCAGAAACTATGGATACTGACGTACCATGCAGTCTTACAATCTCGTTTATGTACATACGAGCAAGACGTTCAAGTGTATAAGTTTCTCGTATCGGTAAGAAATGAGCAGACTTGGTCAATCTATCAACAATGACCCAAATCGCATCTATACCTTGAGAAACCTTAGGAAGACCGGTAACGAAATCCATGGTAATGTGCTCCCACTTCCATTCTGGAATTTCAAGTGGTTGCAATGGACCTTTTGGTACTTGATGCTCCGCTTTGACTCGTTGACAAGTTAGACACCTTGAGATAAACAGCGTTATCTCTCTCTTCATATTACTCCACTAAAATGTATGACGAAGATCATGATACATTTTGGTACTTCCAAGATGGATTGCAAACGGTGTGTTATGCGCCTCCATCATGATTTCATACTTTAAATCAGGGTTGTTAGGAACACAAAGTCTGGAGTTGACTCGAAGTATTCCTTCTTCATCGATTCTTGCTTCCGGCATAGTACCTTCTTGCACTTTCTTCCTTATACGCATCAGCTCCAGGTCTGTAGCTTGAGCAGCTTTAACTTTATCGATTAAAGTCGGTTCTACTCGTATATTCGTCATCATCACATGGGTCCCTGGAGTCTTTAACTCTATCTCCATCCTTTGCAAATCACACAAAATGGGCTTTTGTATTGACAATATCGCACTTGTACCCGCATATGATCTTCTACTCAATGTGTCAGCTACCACGTTCGCTTTTCCAGGATGGTATTGAATGGTATGATCATAATCTTTCAACAGTTCAAGCCAACGTCGTTGTCGCATGTTGAGTTCCTTTTGAGTGAAGAAATATTTGAGGCTTTTATGATCCGTAAAGATCTCCACCTTCTCCCCATACAAGTAATGCCTCCAAATTTTAAGTGCAAAGACAACAGCTGCCAACTCTAGATCATGAGTAGGATAATTCCTCTCATATTCCTTGAGTTGTCTTGATGCATAGGCTATGACTTTTCCATGTTGCATGAGAACGCATCCCAACCCTTTGCTCGAAGCATCATTGTAGATGACAAATCCCTCCGAGCCAGATGGTATTGTTAGAACAGGTGCTGAAATGAGTCTCCTCTTAAGTTCTTGAAAACTATGCTCACATTCTTCGCTCCAACCGAACTTTGTATCTTTCCGAGTCAGCTGAGTTAATGGAGTAGCGATTCGAGAAAATCCTTCCACGAATCTCCGATAATAACCAGCCAAACCAAGAAAGCTACGTACTTCAGTCACTGATTTAGGTTGCTCCCAGCTTTGAATAGCTTCAATCTTTGCCGGGTCAACCGATATTCCACGACTTGATACTACGTGCCCAAGGAATGCTACCTCTTCCAGCCAGAACTCGCATTTCTTCAACTTGGCATAAAGTTTGTATTCACGAAGCTTTTGGAGTACCAACCTCAAGTGTTGCTCATGATCTTCACGGCTTTTGGAATAAACAAGGATGTCATCGATAAAGACGACCACAAAGTGATCCAAATATTCCTTGAATACCCTATTCATCATATCCATGAAGGCAGCAGGAGCATTAGTCAATCCAAAAGACATAACTAAGAATTCATAATGCCCATACCGAGTTCTGAAGGCAGTCTTTGGAATATCCTCAGTTCTAACCTTCAGCTGATGATATCCAGAACGAAGATCGATCTTTGAAAAGAATTGTGCTCCTTGCAACTGGTCAAACAGGTCATCAATACGTGGCAATGGATACCTATTTTTGATGGTGACATGATTCAACTCCCGATAATCAATACAAAGTCGCATACTCCCATCTTTCTTCTTCACGAACAGAACAGGAGCACCCCAAGGAGAAGTACTAGGACGAATAAAATCAATGTCTAACAATTCCTGCAGTTGAGTCTTTAACTCCTGAAGTTCAATAGGAGCCATTCGATATGGAGCTTTGGAAATGGGTTTTGTACCGGGTTCAAGGTCGATACAAAATTCAATTTCACGCTCTGGGGGTAGGCCAGGAAGTTCTTCTGGAAATACGTCAGGAAATTTATTAACAACAGAAATATCATTCAAAGCTGACGTATTTTTGTTTAGATCTGTGACATGAGCTAAGAAAGCTTGACATCCGTTTTTCAATAAACGAATAGCTTTATGGCTTGAGATGACAGCGATTGATTTTAATGGTTTGGTTGCTTGAATTCGCATAATAGGTCGATTAGGAATATGAAAGCTAACAACCTTACGAAAACAATCAATTTTTGCATGATGAGTAGTTAACCAATCAATCCCTAGAATCACGTCAAATGCAAGTATTTTTAATGAAATCAGATCGACAGGTAATGTGTGGGTACCAACGTGAACCAAACAAGACTTATAAACCGTGGATGTAATGAAGGTTTCTCCAAATGGAGTTTCAACTGCTAAGTCAAAGTCTAATTTCTCCGGAATCAAATTTAATCGATGAGCGCAAGTAGGAGAAATAAAAGAATGGGTAGAACCGGTATCAAATAAAGTATAGACTTCGTTAGAGTTTATGATAAGCTTACCCGTGATGACCTCATTCGGGTTCCCTGCTCTCTGAGAGTTCACAACAAACGCTCTCCCTTGCACAACCGGTTTTGACTTTTCTGGGACGGCCTTTGGTGCCTCCATCCTAGCTGAATTTGTCTTCGGTAAACGACAAAATCGGGCTAAATGACCTTCTCTTCCACAATTATAACATGCTTTGGACGGCATCGCGCAGTTTGGACTGATGTGCCCCTCCCCTCCGCATTTGAAACATATGATAGGTGATCGTTCTCCTTCCTTAACGACAGGTGCTGGTGCTGACGTCTTTCCATCATTGTTGAATCTCCTCTTCTTGAAATGCCTATTTTTATTGTTTTGACCCTGATTACCACCGAAGTGGTTACCATTTCTGGCCTGTTGATTCCCTCCACGCTTGTTGTCACCGCTTCGATGACTGCTCTCACTGGTATTATCATTTTGCCGGCCGCTCTCTTTTGGTTGCGTTGTCTCGTTATCGCGCTCCACCAACTGAGCCTTATTTACAACATCTGAATACAAACACAGTTTATGAGAAACAAGATGTTGACGTATCTCCGGCTTCAAACCTCTTAAAAACATCCGCGTCATTCTTTCTTCATTATCTACCAGGTGGGACGCAAACCGGGATAACTCCGCAAATTTTGCCTCGTACTGCGACACGGTCATATTATTCTGCTCCAATTTGATGAACTCCACCTCCTTCATGTGACGAATACTCTCGGGAAAGTATTTGTCGTTAAACAGCTCTTGGAACTTTTCCCAGGTCATCTTTAGTGCGGCAGGTTGAGTACGCTTTATCGATTCCCACCAGTAATCTGCCTCTCCTCGCAACATAAAGGCGGCAAAGGGAACCTTTTGCTCCTCAGAGCAACCCAAGATATCAAATATCTTGGTGATCTGCTTTATCCATGTTTCAGCTACAAGTGGTTTGGGTTCTCCCTTAAACTCCGGTGGTCCCAGCTCCTTAAACTGTTTAGCGGTGACCGCCAGAGAGTTTCCAGTATTTCCACCTACGTTGTGGACAGGAGCCGCTTTCACCTGTTGTTGCATGAATTGCATAAAGCCTCTGAACATTTGATCATTCATCATTTGGTCAGTGTTGTTGTTTGCATGAGGATTGTCACCTTCCTGATGCACATTATCCTGATTATTGATATGTGGTGAATCAACAGTCGCCTGTGCTCCATTGCTATTCTCAACATTCTCAGATGCCATTTCCAGATACTGCCACAAAATAAAAATTAATTGATATGTCATATTTTATCCTTATATTATGACCGACCAATTAAATACCATGCAAATAAACTTAGGTAGGTCATACTAGCGAATGAATTTTCCGTCTCTCCCCTCCTAGTTCTATTCTCACATCTTAGCCAGGGATCATATCCCTAAGCTCTGATACCAACTGTGACGCCCCCAAAATTAGGTATACATCACCCATCTTGGGTCGTCAGATACATAGTACAGAATACAAATACAATTTACTAATACAACTGTCGTGTACAATACGACAAAACATAAACTGTGAGTTTGAATACAAATATTATCTTCTAGAGAGTATTCATACTCAAAGGAGTCCTCGTTACATTTATTAACACACCATTACATAGAATAGTGAGGACTACTAACTAATACTATTATTCGGACCATCACTCCGTTCCCCGACTTGCCCCAGCTACGTTCTCATTTTCTGAAGAGAACAGTGAAAGAAAGGGTGAGCTCAACTAGCCCAGTAAAAAATATTATGACTAAGATAATGCAGAATAAATTATCATTAGCCTTCAACAATGTTAAACTGATAAAATATAATAGACATCAAGTTTAACTGCAGCGGAACAAGCAATCCATTAAAAGAGTCAAGTAGAAAATAAACTCTACTATCTTTTATGATTTAAAAGATTTTCTAACACTGTGATCGCTGAGACTCAGCTTAATAAAATAATCCACATCATCGAATCACCCCTGCACTACGGCCAAGGATATTCGTATATTAATTAATGGTCATGATCATGCCAACAACTGTCCATCAATGCACTACGGGCCAATGAGGACTTTTACCACATCATTTGTAACATTACGGTCATGATTACACCGAATAATCCCTGGTCATAATCATACTAA
Source organism: Panax notoginseng (assembly GCA_016801055.1). Lineage (NCBI taxonomy): Eukaryota > Viridiplantae > Streptophyta > Magnoliopsida > Apiales > Araliaceae > Panax > Panax notoginseng. The sequence goes on along the minus strand of CM029018.1, from coordinate 6,050,293 downwards.
GTCCATCTATGCACTACAGGCCACAGATGACTTTCAACATAATATAAACATGAGGATGATGACAATGATATAAGAATTCAATAAAACAAGTTCAAGAATTAATTTATCCAAGAATTAACAACGTCCAAATTGTCAACATGATACTACTTTGTGGAGTAAAATTCAAGAATGATCAGGAGAATATTTTCATGAATAGATACTAGATGAAGCGCAAATGTCAAGGATATTCCACAAATTTTATGGAGTATAGAAGTCAAAACTTAACCAACTGAGTATAATAAAGAATGGAATAACAAAAGAAATCACCATGCATGCGATAGACCGCACAGACAGGTTATTCTTAACAGAATAATAATAATGGAACCAGGTCCGGCGTAAACGCACAGACAGGATATTCCGACAGAATAATAATAATGGAACCAGGTCCGGTGTAAAACACACAGACAGGATATTCCGACAGAATAATAATAAAGACGGAACCAGGTCCGGTGTAAAACACACAGACAGGATGTTCCTACAGAATTATAATAAAAACGGAACCAGGTCCGGTGTAAAACACACAGACAGGATGTTCCAACAGAATAATAATAAAAACGGAACCAGGTCCGGTGTAAAACACACAGACAGGATGTTCTAACAGAATAATAGGAGAATGTCACCAAGTATAGGGTAGACCGCGTATACAGGTTATTCCAACAGAATAATAAGAAATGGAATAACAACAGTTCTCTTCATGAATAAGAAAGAATAACACCCCTTACCGTTTTAAAGAAGAGCTGAAGTAAGGAAGTAGTTAAGTAGCAGAATACTCTTCTTCTCTCTCTCTATAGTTTCTCTCTATAGTTTCTCTCTCTAGAGTTCAGTGAATTCGTAAGAAATAATGAAGGAATGAGCTGCTATTTATAGAAAAATAGAATGCATAGTAACTAATCCATGAACGGTCCAGATTGATTACTTTAATCTGACGGTCCATATTTAAAGAAAAATCTTTTAAATAAAATATAATATATTCTATTTATAGAATAACTTTAATAAAGTATTTTGTTTCATATAAAAAGATGTTTCTGTTTTATTACGTTAATAATACGAATAAAACAAAACGTCATTATCGCTAAATAATTCATATTATTAACTGACAATAATAAAATCAAACTGAGTGACTTCTCACATAAGCATTAATAATCAATACCGTGTGCTACTATGCAACCACACGTATTACTGTACTTTTACTACCGAGTAGTTCAACAGTAACAATGGTAAAACTTCCGCCGTTATTTTTAATAAACTATTTTTGTCGTTTTCTCAATCCGACAATAATTTTGTTGTGGGGTCCACCAATAATTGTGTCGTTGTACGAATATTCCCTGTTAAAACGAATATTCCCCGACCAATCGAATATTATATAACAACTTGCGTACTTTACAAAATTTATAAATATTACCCACAACTATAACATTATATCAAATTAACTCCATAATATTCAAAAATGATATTTATAGAAAATTCATCTTTATTTATAAAAGTTGGGGTCTTACAGTTCTCTTCAGAAAATGAGAATATAGCTGGGACTATTCGGAGAACGGAGTGATAGTCCGAGATGGTGGCTATAGTAGTCCTCACTATTCTATGAAATATTGTGATAATAATTGTAATGAGAACTCTACTTGAGTTTGGATATTGTCTACGAGACAATATTCGTGTTAAAACTCTCAGCTATATTTTCTCGTATTTTACACGACAATTAAATAATTAAGTTGTATTTGAATTCTGTACAATGTATTTGGCGACTCAGAATGGGTGATGTATATTTATTTTGGGGCGTCACAAAATTTAATTTAAAAAATTAATGGAATAACTGTTAAAATGAGAATCAATATTACACATAAGTATTTTTTAGCCACATGTCGCTGTAATGTCATTAATTTCTGACGTAGTATTATCAATTAGACGTAATCAGAAAAAATTAAAAGTTTAATCCCCTAATAGAAAAAATTGAGAAGATAATGTCCAAAGTGAAAAAAAAAATAAGAATTTAATCTCCTAATTAAAAATTTAGAAGATAATTTTCAAAGCGGAAAAAAAAATAAAAATTCAAGATATTAATTTAAGCCTTATTTTTTTTTATATTGTTTATATATAATTTTTTGTGTTATGTTGATAGTATTATTGTAAAAATCATACTCCCTCCGTTTCTAAAAAATTGTCGTTTTAGAAAAAAAAAATTGTTCCAAAAAGTTTGTAAATCACAACTTTCGAAAAGAATAAATTATTTACTTTCTTATATTACTCCTACCTTCTCTCATTATCCTAAGAAATTCTCTCTTTTGTATTAATAGTTTTCAACTTTTTATAAAAGAGTAGTGATAGAATTTTAAATAAATTTTATTTGATAAATAATATTTTTTTAATCTATATACCAAAACTTGAAGTAATATTTTAGGAACAGAGGTTATAACTTCCTAGCCGCAGGCATAAGGTAATAGGGTTGAAAAAAGAGAATCTTGGAGCCTTGAATGTGAGAAAACAAATCAAAAGGAATGGAAGGGAAGGACCAAAGATTGTGGACCTACCAGAATGATGTTGGTCCAGTGCTGTTATGACGGAGCTTTCCACAGGTACACCCCGCACACGTGCCTACTAGACTTGGGCCAACATGGCCCCACAAAATGAAATCCGGTAGTACATATCCAAAGAAGCATCAAATTAGATTCCAAAGAGCCACCCAAGTTCTTTGGCCCGAGTAGTACGCCCCAATTCATAAATCATAATTAATAATTACTGTTCGCTCGTTCTATGATAAAAAATTTTATTATTATTTTAAATAGTCTCATATTAAATGTTTATTTTTTTTAATAATTAAACTTTTATACTATATTTTTTTATTATACCGTAGCATTAAATATCTCATATTTTTCTTATTTTAATTATCTCTCCATAAATTAATAAATATGGAGAGAGAATATTTTGAATTGAATAATTAGAAAGTCACCCTCTCATCTACATTGAAAATAATTAATGACATTATTATGGGCAATTTTTTCATTTTATTTCTCTTCTTAATATGCATGAAAAGTCCACCAAAACTTTTATCCTAGGACGAAGGGAGTATAAAATTGAAAGATCGAGTCTTGACATGTCAAGATAAAATGTGTAAGTGTGTTTAAATTCGAGTTTAATATAGTAAAAAAAAATAAAAATTCCAAAGAGGTGTTACACTCAAAATCCAAATACAACCTCTGATTTCCAAAAAATAATTAAGCTTAAAAAAATAAATTATCCATCAAATATATATAATGTAATATGAGATAATGTAATTTTTTTATCAGATTTTGTATCACAAATATTATAATATTATAAAATATGTATACTTTTTGTCAATTTAAATTTATTGAGATTTTATTAATCAAAGATATTTGTAGCCAACAACAATCAGTATAAAAACTCGTATACTCACACAATTTTGTATATTCGTTATATTTATACAATTGAATTTATCTACAAAATCTAAAAGGATGAACGTATTAGGTATTACCCTCTAGAGAATCTCGTTTTTCACTATAAAATATGTTATAATGATGATTTTACTCTCAAAAGTGTACTTCATTGAAATCACTTAATTTTAAAATATATAAATTAATAAAAAAAATTAGTATATTTACATGGAGTCCCATTCTTAATAAAAAGTATTCTTATTTTATCTAATTGCTATTTTCTTTTCTTTTCTAATTTCATTTATTTATTGTTGAGAATATTTTACCCATATATACTCATCTGAAATTACATATTTAGGTAAAAGATTAGCATATTAGGTTAATGGTCCATTAGAGTATATACGTGCTTAATATTTCTTCTTATGTTTTGATGTGAAATTTTACTATCACGCGTTACGTCAATAATATTTTCCTTAATGCACGATCTCTATATCCACATTGACACTAAGCTCCCACTTTAACCTTTAACCGTATACTCCTTTGAACATAGCCAACATTTATTCTACTTGACGAGTCATCCTCTTAAATATCTCTTATTTATTCCACCAAGAGTTTTGGCTAAACTCATCAAGTCTCTTCTATCTGACGAGCTTATCTCGTAATACCTTTTGTTTGATACAACAAAAGCCTCATAAAAGAGTTCATTATGTGTTCAAAGAGTACATAATTCACTCGACATCAAATAATACTTTTTTTCTTCCATGATAACAATATTTTTCTAAATAGAATTCGGGGAGTATCCTAACATTTATAATTGTATTTGTTAGAGTCTGCATGGTAAATTTGATGTTGATATGATTAGAGTATATTTGTTCAGTCATTTTTGTAAATTTCTTAATGGTAACATTATGTACAAGGACTTAAAGTAGAAAAGATCAAACTTGTTAGGTTGATCTTAAGAACTGAATTGATGTATAGATGATAGGATATTAGGATCAATGATCGTATAGTTACTCTGGCATTTCGTAATGTTAGCAAGAATCACAGAGTAAACTATGTCTTCGTAGAGCATCAAATGTTCGATCGCAGAGTGCCAGAAGCTTATAGAGTAAAGTCAAGATCGCAGAGCCTGTAGTCATAACATAGTGTTCATTCAAAAATTGTATAGTGAAGTATGAATCGCATTGTGACTCAATGATAGTTCAAGTGGAGAAAGATCATATAGAGCACATCGTAAAGTGTCTTTCTACTCGTAGAGTAATCATTCATAGAACAGAAAATAGAGCTCAGAAAGTTGAGTAAGATCAAACATAGACTCTACGTTTCTCATTAAACTCTACGATCGTCAAAATTAGTATAGTAGGTCAGGACTAACAATAAGGAGTGTTGCAGATTGAAGATATGTAAGATCAAAGCATATTTGTGGCAAACAGCTAGTTTGGCGAAAGTGACAACACCCATGTGGTTGGTGAAGTTGTGACATCCCCAAAATAGGTCCATTCCACCCAACCCATTCTGAGTCGTCAAATACATGGTACAGAAAACAACTACAACTTTATTACAACAATTGTCGTGCAAAATACAACAACACATATGCTGTGAGTTTGGATACAAATATATACCAAATGTGACTCATGTTTTAACCGTGGACATCACCTCACAATGACACCTTACATAAAGGTATAGTCAAAAACTGTTTTAGAAATTAGAATCTTTGGGAAGTGCTCAAGGAAACCTTCGTACATGGGAGGCCATGCGTCTAGGTTATGATAGATATCATATGGCCACAGAATTATTCTTGGTTGACCCAATAGACCCCATAGAAAAACGAGAAGATTACTATCATATTCTTTCCAATGGTGAGTCTTCTCTTGACTTATCATTATCTCCACTGTCTCTAATTGAGAATTATACTTCAAACAAACACCAAGATTATATAGGTAGTGCTCGTAGATATACTCAGCAAGTGGATGAGCACATCCCTGTCTTATGACGACACGAGGTTGTATGTCATTAGACATCTTGTATGACAGTGGCAAAACACCCTTCCAACGTTAGGTTCGCCTCACCCTATTTTCTTCACCAAATATAACTACTAAATGATGACCACCGTTCTATTCCCTTGTTACCCCCGCTCGACCCAGCTACACTCTTATTACCTGAAAGGAATTGTGAAGCAAAAGGGTGAGCACAACTAGCTCAGTAAAGAATATCATGACTAAAGATAATTCAATTATCAATAGCCTTCATCAACAATAAATCAGAGATTTAGAACATATGGTAAATGATAAAATTTTCAACCATAGTTGCAGCGGAACGAGCAATCCATTAGAAGAGTCAAATAGACTATAAAGTCTATTATCTTCTCCATGTTAAAAATCCACCAACAATATTTTATCCATGTAACATCACTCAACAGTTCCTTTCCACAATCATATGAATAACTCATAATCATAATTGTGACTATAAATTTTTCTTCGCACCCAGGACGAAGAATATTTTCATCACCTGTCTTTACCTGAAACATCAAAGGTCATGGTTATACCAAATCACAGTTCCTGTTTATAATCATACTAACAAATCCATCTTTGCACTACGGGCCAAAGATATTCATCAACAAACCATCTTTGCACTACGGGCCAAAGATATTCATCAACAAACCATCTTTGCACTACGGGCCAAAGATATTCAACAACAGTTCATCTTTGCACTACAGGCCAAAGATATTCAACAACAGTTCATCTTTGCACTACAGGCCAAAGATATTCATCAACAATTCGTATTTGCACTACAGGCCAAATATATTCATATCTCAAAGAAATATATAATTATTTCAGAATTTATATACATCATAATTATAACCATGTTAATCAATTCATCTTTACACTTAAGCTAAAGATATTCAATTGTAAATTCAATGGTCATGATCATACCAGTCACAATTCAACTTTGCACTACAGGCCAAAGAGAACCCTAGTCATGATCATACCAATAATCTACCCATCTTTACACTCCAGTGAAAGAGAAATTCAACATCAGGGTTATAAAAATGTTATATATGATAATAAAATCAATATAATCAACATATAGATTTAATCTCAAGAGTAATATTCATAAATCAACTATAATTTGGTTAGAAAAAGAAACCAATTTTGTCGTGAATAGTAACTCGTGAATAGTAACTCGTGAATAGTAACTCGTGAATAGTAACTCATGAATAGTAACTCCGACATGAAAAGATAAGAATTTCACAAGAAAAATCTTACCAATATTCCGGTATAATGATATTGAAAGAACTAATATCATTTTAAAAAAAATACATCCCTTACTATCCCTTACAATCCCTTACAATCTCTTACCTCAAAAGAGCAGTACTTCTGATCGGTATAAGGCTGAAGGAAACTTGCACTGATGAATAGCAACTCACCAAGTATCTAAATACTCACAAAATACACTCAATAATCTAGAGAGAGAAAGAGAGAAAGCTTATGTTTCTGGTGTGATTTTCAATTCTAACTTAGCCCTCTATTTATAGGAAAATTTTGGTAGGTTTGACCTGCAACCTGATGGCTTTACCTGCTACTATTCCCACCCACCACATTTGAAATATAATTCAGCACATTTCTTCACCAACCACAAGTGGGGCCCACCAATTCTAGAATTTTCCACCAAAATGATAAACTCCAAAAATTCAACAATTTCTAAACCAGTCATCTTGTAAAATTCATAATAAATCATACGTTCATTTTTAACGGTTCAAAATTTGTGGACATATACTCAACTTATATATGTATAACATATCCAAAAATTATCACGATCCAACGGTCGGATTAAAAATTATAACCCCCGCAAAATATCTCAAAAACCCTGATTTTTAATACCTCCATTCCGACAAAAATACGGATAAAAATCTCAACATTAGCTCCTTCATTTTTAACCACAAAAATATATCCCTCATTTATATCCACATAAAATAAATATTTTCTTATCATATGAATCAATAATTAATTATTCACAAATAATATTACAGAATCACATTTATGACAACCAGGCCGTTCCAGGAAAGAGGGGGCTTTCCAATAAGGATTTCTCCTTACTGGCGCGCAATTAGATGACCAAACCTCTCCTTAGACAGAACTTTCTAGACATTGCCAATAATGCTATCTAATAATATTATTCAAATAATATGAATTATTGATCTGATAAAGGAAAATACTGTGCAGCAACAATTATTGAAACAACAATAATATAAAATATCAACGCAACAATTATTGAATCAATAAAATAAAATATTGAACAGTAATTACTGTAACAATTATTGAGTAGTTCCTTCTTACGTAAGAATTAATAATTTCAAAAATACTATGCAATACCGTGTGCTACTGTGCAATAACGAGTATTACTGTATTTTAACCACTGGATATTCCAACAGTGTTAACGGTAACAACTACGCCATTAATTATAAAAACTCAATATTTGTCGTTATCTTCATTCAACAATATTCCGTTATGGGGCCCACAAATAGTTGCGCCGTCGTACGAATATTTCCCGACAGAAAGAATATTTCACGACCAAACGAATATTCTCCGATAAAATAAATATTTTATAACTACTTGCTTATTTTGAAAAATATTCATATATCACCCTTAACTTTAACTTTTTATCAATTTAACTATTTACTAAATAGAAAAATTGAATACTTTTATTTCAAAAAATTTGGGGTCTTACAATCTCCCCTCCTTATGAAATTTCGTCCTCGAAATTTACGTACCTGGTAATTCAAAGAGTTTAGAATACCTTGCTTTCATTTCAGATTCCATCTTCCCTGTCATCATGATTTCTCCATTGCTCATCTCCTGTATTTCAGATATCATTCTAGAATACAGCTTCAAAACAAGGGTTAATTTAACAAATTAACATATCACATAATATCCCGATATTATGACTGACCAACAAATAAGCTTAGGTTGGACACACTAGCGAAGGATTTACTCATCTCTCCCCTCCTAGTTCTATTTCCCGATCTCCGCCAGAGATCATATCCCTAAGCTCTGATACCACCTGTGACATCCCCAAAATAGGTCCATTCCACCCAACCCATTCTGAGTCGTCAAATACATGGTACAGAAAACAACTACAACTTTATTACAACAATTGTCGTGCAAAATACAACAACACATATGCTGTGAGTTTGGATACAAATATATACCAAATGTGACTCATGTTTTAACCGTGGACATCACCTCACAATGACACCTTACATAAAGGTATAGTCAAAAACTGTTTTAGAAATTAGAATCTTTGGGAAGTGCTCAAGGAAACCTTCGTACATGGGAGGCCATGCGTCTAGGTTATGATAGATATCATATGGCCACAGAATTATTCTTGGTTGACCCAATAGACCCCATAGAAAAACGAGAAGATTACTATCATATTCTTTCCAATGGTGAGTCTTCTCTTGACTTATCATTATCTCCACTGTCTCTAATTGAGAATTATACTTCAAACAAACACCAAGATTATATAGGTAGTGCTCGTAGATATACTCAGCAAGTGGATGAGCACATCCCTGTCTTATGACGACACGAGGTTGTATGTCATTAGACATCTTGTATGACAGTGGCAAAACACCCTTCCAACGTTAGGTTCGCCTCACCCTATTTTCTTCACCAAATATAACTACTAAATGATGACCACCGTTCTATTCCCTTGTTACCCCCGCTCGACCCAGCTACACTCTTATTACCTGAAAGGAATTGTGAAGCAAAAGGGTGAGCACAACTAGCTCAGTAAAGAATATCATGACTAAAGATAATTCAATTATCAATAGCCTTCATCAACAATAAATCAGAGATTTAGAACATATGGTAAATGATAAAATTTTCAACCATAGTTGCAGCGGAACGAGCAATCCATTAGAAGAGTCAAATAGACTATAAAGTCTATTATCTTCTCCATGTTAAAAATCCACCAACAATATTTTATCCATGTAACATCACTCAACAGTTCCTTTCCACAATCATATGAATAACTCATAATCATAATTGTGACTATAAATTTTTCTTCGCACCCAGGACGAAGAATATTTTCATCACCTGTCTTTACCTGAAACATCAAAGATCATGGTTATACCAAATCACAGTTCCTGTTTATAATCATACTAACAAATCCATCTTTGCACTACGGGCCAAAGATATTCATCAACAAACCATCTTTGCACTACGGGCCAAAGATATTCATCAACAAACCATCTTTGCACTACGGGCCAAAGATATTCAACAACAGTTCATCTTTGCACTACAGGCCAAAGATATTCAACAACAGTTCATCTTTGCACTACAGGCCAAAGATATTCATCAACAATTCGTATTTGCACTACAGGCCAAATATATTCATATCTCAAAGAAATATATAATTATTTCAGAATTTATATACACCATAATTATAACCATGTTAATCAATTCATCTTTACACTTAAGCTAAAGATATTCAATTGTAAATTCAATGGTCATGATCATACCAGTCACAATTCAACTTTGCACTACAGGCCAAAGAGAACCCTAGTCATGATCATACCAATAATCTACCCATCTTTACACTCCAGTGAAAGAGAAATTCAACATCAGGGTTATAAAAATGTTATATATGATAATAAAATCAATATAATCAACATATAGATTTAATCTCAAGAGTAATATTCATAAATCAACTATAATTTGGTTAGAAAAAGAAACCAATTTTGTCGTGAATAGTAACTCGTGAATAGTAACTCGTGAATAGTAACTCATGAATAGTAAATCCGACATGAAAAGATAAGAATTTCACAAGAAAAATCTTACCAATATTCCGGTATAATGATATTGAAAGAACTAATATCATTTTAAAAAAAATACATCCCTTATTATCCCTTACTATCCCTTACAATCCCTTACAATCCCTTACCTCAAAAGAGCAGTACTTCTGATCGGTATAAGGCTGAAGGAAACTTGCACTGATGAATAGCAACTCACCAAGTATCTAAATACTCACAAAATACACTCAATAATCTAGAGAGAGAAAGAGAGAAAGCTTATGTTTCTGGTGTGATTTTCAATTCTAACTTAGCCCTATATTTATAGGAAAATTTTGGTAGGTTTGACCTGCAACCTGATGGCTTTACCTGCTACTATTCCCACCCACCACATTTGAAATATAATTCAGCACATTTCTTCACCAACCACAAGTGGGGCCCACCAATTCTAGAATTTTCTATCAAAATGATAAACTCCGAAAATTCAACAATTTCTGAACCAGTCATCTTGTAAAATTCGTAATAAATCATACGTTCATTTTTAACGGTTCAAAATTTGTGGACATATACTCAACTTATATATGTATAACATATCCAAAAATTATCACGATCCAACGGTCGGATTAAAAATTATAACCCCCGCAAACTATCTCAAAAATCCTGATTTTTAATACCTCCATTCCGACAAAAATACTGATAAAAACCTCAACATTAACTCCTTCAATTTTAACCACAAAAATATATCCCTCATTTATATCCACATAAAATAAATATTTTCTTATCATATGAATCAATAATTAATTATTCACAAATAATATTACAGAATCACATTTATGACAACCAGGCCGTTCCCAGGAAAGAGGGGGCTTTCCAATAAGAATTTCTCCTTACTGGCGCGCAATTAGATGACCAAACCTCTCCTTAGACAGAACTTTCTAGACATTGACAATAATGTTATCTAATAATATTATTCAAATAATATGAATTATTGATCTGATAAAGGAAAATACTGTGCAGCAACAATTATTGAAACAACAATAATATAAAATATCAACGCAACAATTATTGAATCAATAAAATAAAATATTGAACAGTAATTACTGTAACAATTATTGAGTAGTTCCTTCTTACGTAAGAATTAATAATTTCAAAAATACTATGCAATACCGTGTGCTACTGTGCAATAACGAGTATTACTGTATTTTAACCACTGGATATTCCAACAGTGTTAACGGTAACAACTACGCCATTAATTATAAAAACTCAATTTTTGTCGTTATCTTCATTCAACAATATTCCGTTATGGGGCCCACAAATAGTTGCGTCGTCGTACGAATATTTCCCGACAGAAAGAATATTTCACGACCAAACGAATATTCTCCGATAAAATAAATATTTTATAACTACTTGCTTATTTTGAAAAATATTCATATATCACCCTTAACTTTAACTTTTTATCAATTTAACTATTTACTAAATAGAAAAATTGAATACTTTTATTTCAAAAAATTTGGGGTCTTACAATCTCCCCTCCTTATGAAATTTCGTCCTCGAAATTTACGTACCTGGTAATTCAAAGAGTTTAGAATACCTTGCTTTCATTTCAGATTCCATCTTCCCTGTCATCATGATTTCTCCATTGCTCATCTCCTGTATTTCAGATATCATTCTAGAATACAGCTTCAAAACAAGGGTTAATTTAACAAATTAACATATCACATAATATCCCGATATTATGACTGACCAACAAATAAGCTTAGGTTGGACACACTAGCGAAGGATTTACTCATCTCTCCCCTCCTAGTTCTATTTCCCGATCTCCGCCAGAGATCATATCCCTAAGCTCTGATACCACCTGTGACATCCCCAAAATAGGTCCATTCCACCCAACCCATTCTGAGTCGTCAAATACATGGTACAGAAAACAACTACAACTTTATTACAACAATTGTCGTGCAAAATACAACAACACATATGCTGTGAGTTTGGATACAAATATATACCAAATGTGACTCATGTTTTAACCGTGGACATCACCTCACAATGACACCTTACATAAAGGTATAGTCAAAAACTGTTTTAGAAATTAGAATCTTTGGGAAGTGCTCAAGGAAACCTTCGTACATGGGAGGCCATGCGTCTAGGTTATGATAGATATCATATGGCCACAGAATTATTCTTGGTTGACCCAATAGACCCCATAGAAAAACGAGAAGATTACTATCATATTCTTTCCAATGGTGAGTCTTCTCTTGACTTATCATTATCTCCACTGTCTCTAATTGAGAATTATACTTCAAACAAACACCAAGATTATATAGGTAGTGCTCGTAGATATACTCAGCAAGTGGATGAGCACATCCCTGTCTTATGACGACACGAGGTTGTATGTCATTAGACATCTTGTATGACAGTGGCAAAACACCCTTCCAACGTTAGGTTCGCCTCACCCTATTTTCTTCACCAAATATAACTACTAAATGATGACCACCGTTCTATTCCCTTGTTACCCCCGCTCGACCCAGCTACACTCTTATTACCTGAAAGGAATTGTGAAGCAAAAGGGTGAGCACAACTAGCTCAGTAAAGAATATCATGACTAAAGATAATTCAATTATCAATAGCCTTCATCAACAATAAATCAGAGATTTAGAACATATGGTAAATGATAAAATTTTCAACCATAGTTGCAGCGGAACGAGCAATCCATTAGAAGAGTCAAATAGACTATAAAGTCTATTATCTTCTCCATGTTAAAAATCCACCAACAATATTTTATCCATGTAACATCACTCAACAGTTCCTTTCCACAATCATATGAATAACTCATAATCATAATTGTGACTATAAATTTTTCTTCGCACCCAGGACGAAGAATATTTTCATCACCTGTCTTTACCTGAAACATCAAAGATCATGGTTATACCAAATCACAGTTCCTGTTTATAATCATACTAACAAATCCATCTTTGCACTACGGGCCAAAGATATTCATCAACAAACCATCTTTGCACTACGGGCCAAAGATATTCATCAACAAACCATCTTTGCACTACGGGCCAAAGATATTCAACAACAGTTCATCTTTGCACTACAGGCCAAAGATATTCAACAACAGTTCATCTTTGCACTACAGGCCAAAGATATTCATCAACAATTCGTATTTGCACTACAGGCCAAATATATTCATATCTCAAAGAAATATATAATTATTTCAGAATTTATATACACCATAATTATAACCATGTTAATCAATTCATCTTTACACTTAAGCTAAAGATATTCAATTGTAAATTCAATGGTCATGATCATACCAGTCACAATTCAACTTTGCACTACAGGCCAAAGAGAACCCTAGTCATGATCATACCAATAATCTACCCATCTTTACACTCCAGTGAAAGAAAAATTCAACATCAGGGTTATAAAAATGTTATATATGATAATAAAATCAATATAATCAACATATAGATTTAATCTCAAGAGTAATATTCATAAATCAACTATAATTTGGTTAGAAAAAGAAACCAATTTTGTCGTGAATAGTAACTCGTGAATAGTAACTCGTGAATAGTAACTCGTGAATAGTAACTCATGAATAGTAACTCCGACATGAAAAGATAAGAATTTCACAAGAAAAATCTTACCAATATTCCGGTATAATGATATTGAAAGAACTAATATCATTTTAAAAAAAATACATCCCTTATTATCCCTTACTATCCCTTACAATCCCTTACAATCCCTTACCTCAAAAGAGCAGTACTTCTGATCGGTATAAGGCTGAAGGAAACTTGCACTGATGAATAGCAACTCACCAAGTATCTAAAAACTCACAAAATATGCTTCATAATATAGAGAGAGAAAGAGAGAAAGCTTATGTTTCTGGTGTGATTTTCAATTCTAACTTAGCCCTCTATTTATAGGAAAATTTTGGTAGGTTTGACCTGCAACCTGATGGCTTTACCTGCTACTATTCCCACCCACCACATTTGAAATATAATTCAGCACATTTCTTCACCAACCACAAGTGGGGCCCACCAATTCTAGAATTTTCCATCAAAATGATAAACTCCGAAAATTCAACAATTTCTGAACCAGTCATCTTGTAAAATTCGTAATAAATCATACGTTCATTTTTAACGGTTCAAAATTTGTGGACATATACTCAACTTATATATGTATAACATATCCAAAAATTATCACGATCCAACGGTCGGATTAAAAATTATAACCCCCGCAAACTATCTCAAAAATCCTGATTTTTAATACCTCCATTCCGACAAAAATACTGATAAAAACCTCAACATTAACTCCTTCAATTTTAACCACAAAAATATATCCCTCATTTATATCCACATAAAATAAATATTTTCTTATCATATGAATCAATAATTAATTATTCACAAATAATATTACAGAATCACATTTATGACAACCAGGCCGTTCCCAGGAAAGAGGGGGCTTTCCAATAAGAATTTCTCCTTACTGGCGCGCAATTAGATGACCAAACCTCTCCTTAGACAGAACTTTCTAGACATTGACAATAATGTTATCTAATAATATTATTCAAATAATATGAATTATTGATCTGATAAAGGAAAATACTGTGCAGCAACAATTATTGAAACAACAATAATATAAAATATCAACGCAACAATTATTGAATCAATAAAATAAAATATTGAACAGTAATTACTGTAACAATTATTGAGTAGTTCCTTCTTACGTAAGAATTAATAATTTCAAAAATACTATGCAATACCGTGTGCTACTGTGCAATAACGAGTATTACTGTATTTTAACCACTGGATATTCCAACAGTGTTAACGGTAACAACTACGCCATTAATTATAAAAACTCAATTTTTGTCGTTATCTTCATTCAACAATATTCCGTTATGGGGCCCACAAATAGTTGCGCCGTCGTACGAATATTTCCCGACAGAAAGAATATTTCACGACCAAACGAATATTCTCCGATAAAATAAATATTTTATAACTACTTGCTTATTTTGAAAAATATTCATATATCACCCTTAACTTTAACTTTTTATCAATTTAACTATTTACTAAATAGAAAAAATTGAATACTTTTATTTCAAAAAATTTGGGGTCTTACAGAAGTTGCAGACTAATATATGTGACAGGTCAAAGGCGTAAAGTAAGCTGACACAACTCCATTGAATGTCAACATCAGAGATCTTCTAGGATCAACACTTTAAATGCTTAAACGAGAACATTGCAACGGGAAGAACTCAACAAATTCTATAAAAGCAAGAAAATTCAAATCAACAAGTACGAATCACCAAGAACAAAGCGGAAACTCTGCAAAAGCTAAAAGAGACCTACTCTGCGAACTTAGAATGACTTGTTCTGCTAATAAATATATTAAAAGATGTGCTCAATGCCGCTTAGTAGCATCTCAAACAACAACATTATTACAATTATAATTCATTGTCTAAGTGACAATATTCCAAGTCTTAGTAACTTGAAGAGATCTTTGCGATATGGACCACGTGTCCCAGTCTTAGTGACTAATACCGAGACATAGTAACTCTAAAGGATCTAAGTGATCCAGTTGTAATAGATCATAGTGATTTATATTCTTAGTGGATTTCCTACTCTATAGTAGACTAGGAGTTATTCATACTCCGAACCACTTAAATATCTTGTGTCATTTACTTTCAACACTTACATTCTGTTTATTAACTGTTATAATTGTTTGTGACTAAAATCCAAAAAACTAAATCCAGAGATGTGATTTCTTTAAATCTTTAAGGGGGTTTAAAACTAATATTCTGTTGTACTTAATTAAATTGAATAATTGAATTATTTGATAATTCATCATAAACGAGCTAAAAGTTTTAAAGGATCTATTCAACTCATTTTCTAGATCTCTTTTGTGCCTTTTGAAAACAACAAGTGGTATTAGAGTTGGTTCTCACGAACGTAAAGCTTAAACACTTTGAGTTGATCAAATGACACACAATAAAATTAGTTATGAGCTTGGTAGTGAAACTAAGTCACCCCTTCTAAAAAGAGAAAAAATTGTTAACTGAAAGGTTTGTATGTAGGCATACATGGATGCAATAGATGATGATCTATTTGATGTTATTGTCAATGGTCCATATATTCCAACAAAGCTGGCACCAACAATTGAAGATTTGAATAAGATTGTTGTCAAGCAAAGAGTCGAATGGACATAACATCCTGTTCATAGCTCTAGAAGATGAGCTATTCAAAAATGTGGTTAACTGCACCACAACCAAAGAAGTCTGGGAAATCCTGTTGGTGATGCATCAATTAATTCTTAGTCTTGAAGATAAAAGATACTCACTGGTAGTAGTTGATGACTATACCAGGTTCACATGAGCATTCTTTCTAAGCTCTAAGGATGAGACCAACACTCAATTGATCAAGTTTTTTAAGTTGGTTATGAATGGGAAAGGCTAGAAAATCAAAGCAATAAGGAGTGATCATGGAAGGGAGTTTGATTATTTTGCGGTAGATTAGTTATGTGCGGATAGTGACATTCATTATGATTTCTTAGCTCTAAAGACTCCACAACAAAATGGAGTAGTTGGAATGAAGAACAAAACTCTAATAGAAGTTAGGAGAACTCTTCTAGCAGCAGTTCATCTCCTTGAGTACTTTTGGGCAGAAGCTATCAATACTGTCTACTACACTCAAAATAAATTTCTGATTCACTCTACGCTCAAGATGGCGCCCTACGTGTTATAGAAAGGAAATAAAAGTCAAATATCAGTTACTTTCATATGTTTGGTTGTGCGTGCTACATCTTTAACAATGGCAAGATGTATTTAACCAAGTTCCAACACAAGTTAGACGAATGGATTTTTCTTGGATACTATATGGAAAACAAAGCCTATAGAGTGTTCATTGTTCAACAAGATTTTATTGATAGTTGAAGTCTCTATCCATGTAAGATTCAAATCAACAAGTACAAATCACTAAGAAAAAAACTAAAACTCTGCAAAAGCAAAAAAGAGACATATTCTACGAATTAAGAACAACTTGTTCTGCTACAATAGAAGTTGTGCTCAACGTCGCTTAGTAGAATCTCAAACAACAACATTATTTATTGTGATTCATTGTCTATGTGATAATATTCCTAGTCTTACTGACTTGAAGAGATTTTTGTGATCTGGACTAAGTATAAGACCCCAACTTTTATGAATAAAGATTAATTTTTCTCGAAATATATTTTTGAATATTATGGTGTGGATTTGATACAAGGTTATAGTTGTGGGTAATATTTATAAATTTTGCAAAGCAAGCAAGTTGTTATAAAATATTCGATTGCATGGTCGGGGAATATTCGTTTTAACAGGGAATATTCGTACGACGACACAATCATTGGTGGACCTCACAACGGAAGTATTGTCGTAGTTAGAAAACGACAGAAATATCTTTTTATAAAAATAACGACGAATGTTTTACCGTTAAACTGTTGAACTACCCGATAGTAAAAGTACATTAATACGCGTGGTTGCATAGTAGCACACAGTATTGATTATTTGTAACGACCCCAAAATAGGTCCATTCCATCCAACCTATTCTGAGTCGCCAAATACATGGTACAGAAAATAACTACAACTTTATTACAACAATTATCGTGCAAAATACAACAACATTTATGCTGTGAATTTGGATACAAATATATACCAAATGTGACTCATGTCCCAACCGTGGACAGCACCTCACAATGACACCTTACATAAAGGTATAGTCAAAAACTGTTTTAGAAATTAGAATCTTTAGGAAGTGCTCAAGGAAACCTTCGTACATGGGAGGCCATGCGTCTAGGTTATGATAGATATCATATGGCCACAGAATTATCCTTGGTTGACCCAATAGACCCCAAAAAAAAACGAGAAGGTTACTATCATATTCTTCCCAATGGTGAGTCTTTTATTGACATATCATTATCTCCACTGTCTCTAATTGAGAATTATACTTCAAACAAACACCAAGATTATATAGGTAGTGCTCATAGATATACTCAGCAAGTGGATGTGCACACCCTGTCTTATGATGACACGAGGTTGTATGTCGTTAGACATCTTGTATGATAGTTGCAAAACACCCTTCCAACGTTGGGTATGCCTTACCCTATTGGATTCACCAAATATAACTACTAAATGAACTTTTTATACTGCTTAGGGAGAACTCCACAGCTAAAGACCACCGTTCTATTCCCTTGTTACCCCCGCTCGACCCAGCTACACTCTTATTACCTGAAAGGAATTGTGAAGCAAAAGGGTGAGCACAACTAGCCCAGTAAAGAATATCATAACTAAAGATAATTAAATTATCAATAGCCTTTATCAGTAATAAATCAGAGATTTAGAACATATGGTAGATGATAAAATTTTTCAACCATAGTTGCAGTGGAACGAGTAATCCATTAGAAGAGTCAAATAGACTATAAAGTCTATTATCTTCTCTATGTTAAAAGTCTACTAACAATATTTTATCCCTGTAACATCAATCAACAATTTCTTCCACAATCACATGTATAACTCATAATCGTAATTGTTGTTCTAAATTCCTTTTCTCATGTAGGACAAATATAATTTTCATCACCTGAAACATCAAAGATCATGGTTATACCAAATCACAGTTCATGTTTATAATCATATTAATAAATTCATCTTTACACTACGGGCCAAAGATATTCATCAACAGACCATCTTTGCACTACAGGCCAAAGATATTCAACAACGGATTATCTTTGCACAACGGGCCAAAGATATTCATCAACAATTCATCTTTGCACTACAGGCCAAAGATATTCCTCAACAGTTCATATTTGCACTACAGGCTAAATATATTCATATCTCAAAGAAATATAAAATCATTTCAGAATTTATATAAACAATAATTATAACCATGTTAATCATTTCATCTTTACACTTAAGCTAAAGATATTCAATTATAAATTCAATGGTCATGATCATACCATTTAACAATTCATCTTTGCACTACATGCCAAAGATATTCCTCAGTCACGATCATACCAATAATTTACCCATCTTTACACTCAAGTGAAAGAGAAATTCAACATCAAGGTTATAATAATATTATATATGATAATAAAAATAATATGATCAACAACTGCATTTATTTTCGAGAGCAACAATCATAAATCAACGATAATTTTGTCAAAAAAAGAAACCAATTTTTGTCGTGAATAGTAACTCATGAATAATAATTCGTGAATAGTAACTCATAAATAGTAACTCCGACACAAAAAGGTAGAAATTCCATAATAAAATTTATACTAATATTTCGATATAATGATATTGAAATAATAACATTTCTTAAATTTATAAACAATTTATTTTAATTGTTTACACTTTACTAAATAATGCATTTAATCATCCTAAAATGCCAAACTCATAAGATTTCATTACCAATAACCAAAACCCTCATCAAAAATGTGCATATACCTCATATAAGATTCTCAAGCTATAAAATCCTATTTTTCAATTTTCTTACTTCATATAACATATTTTATTCATTTACTCATAACTAGTCTATTTTTATGAAAAATACCAAATCAATTTCAAAATTATTTCTTTTCTGGAATTTAGCAGAATATAGTCCCATATTAAACATATATTTTTCTCAGAATTTTTAAAACTCATTTACTATTTTTCATATGGCCAAAACAGCCGAATATTTAGACATTTATCATAAATTGTACTTTTATCCAAAAATTCCGAAATTCACAGAGTACACTGATATTATATAGATATACTTTCAATAAAATTTTTATCAATTTTAGAGTTAATCACAAGGAGTTATAAGCGATTACTTTTAAAATAGTCTTTTCCCGTAAAATTCATAACTTTTAATTTATACATCAAAAAATCACCATTTTTGGACACAATCAATAAAACTCATCAAAATATCATTTCAAATTTTTTCAAAATTTTCTGAAGGTCGGAAGAAGTACGAACTAAAAAATATAATAACCCTTAAAATTCCTTACTATCCCTTACCTCAAAAGAGCAGTACTTCTGACTGGATATCGGATATGACGCTGAAAAAAACTTGCACTGATGAATAGCAACTCACCAAGTATCTAAATACGTACAAAATATACTCAATAATCTAGAGAGAGAAAGAGAGAAATCTTATATTTCTGGTGTGATTTTCAATTCTAACTTAGCCCTCTATTTATAGGAAAATGTTAGCACGCCGAAGCAGACTTAACCTGTAACCTGATGGCTTTACCTGCTACTATTCCCACCCACCACATTTGAATAAAAATCTCAGCACATTTCTTCACCAACCAAGAGTGGGGCCCACCAATTCTAGAATTTTCCACCAAAATGATTAACTCCGAAAATTCAATAATTTCTGAACCAGTCATCTCGTAAAATTCATAACAAATCATACGTTCATTTTTAACGGTTCAAAATTTATGGACATATACTCAACTTATATATGTATAACATATCCAAAAATTACCACGATCCAACGGTCGGATTAAAGATTATAACCCCCGTAAAATATCTCAAAAACCCTAATTTGATTTTTAATACCTCCATTCCGACAAAAATACTGATAAAATACCTCAACATTAACTCCTTCATTTTTAACCACAAAAATATATCCCTCATTTATATCCACATAAAATAAATATTCCATTATCATATAAATTAATAATTAATTATTCACAAATAATATTACAGAATCACAATAATGACAACCAGGCAGTTCTCAGGAAAGAAGAGGGGATTTTCCGATAAGGATTTCTCCTTACTGGCGCGCAATTAGATGACCAAACCTCTCCTTAGACAGAACTTTCTAGACATTGTCAATAATGCTATCTAATAATATTATTCAAATAATGTAAGACCCCAACTTATTAATGAATAAAATCAAATTTTCTCTAAATATTATTGTGAATAATAAGGGGGTTAATTTGATATAATACTTTGGTTATGGGTGAAATGTGCAAATTTTGCAAAATAAGCAAGTGGTTATAAAATATTTATTTTTGGTCGGTGAATATTCGGTTGGTCGTGGAATATTCTTGCTGTCGGGGAATATTCGTACGACGACGCAGCCTTGTGTGGGCCCCATAACGGAAAGCGATTGGATGAAGAAAACGACAAGTATAAGTTGTTTATTAATAATGGCGTAGTTGTTACCGTTAACACTGTTTAAATACCCGGTGGTTAAAAATACAGTAATAACGCGTGGTTGCATAGTAGCACACGGATTGCACAGTATAATTGAATTATTGATTCGTACGTAAGAAGACACTACTCAATAATTGTTACAGTGATTACTGTTCAATATTTTATTGGTTCAATAATTGCTGCATTGATATTTTATATTATTGTTGTTTCAATAATTGTTGCTGCACAGTATTTTCATTTATCAGATCAATAATTCATATTATTTGAATAATATTATTAGATAACATTATTGGCAATGTCTAGAAAGTTCTGTCTAAGGAGAGGTTTGGTCATCTAATTGCGCGCCAGTAAGGAGAAATCCTTATTGGAAAGCCCCCTCTTTCCTGGGAACGGCCTGGTTGTCATAAATGTGATTCTGTAATATTATTTATGAATAATTAATTATTGATTCATATGATAAGGAAATATTTATTTTATGTGGATATAAATGAGGGATATATTTTTGTGGTTAAAAATGAAGGAGTTAATGTTGAGGTTTTTATCCATATTTTTGTCGGAATGGAGGTATTAAAAATCAGGGTTTTTGAGATATTTTGCGGGGGTTATAATTTTTAATCCGACCGTTGGATCGTGGTAATTTTTGGATATGTTATACATATATAAGTTGAGTATATGCCCACAAATTTTGAACCGTTAAAAATGAACGTATGATTTATTATGAATTTTACAAGATGACTGGTTCAGAAATTGTTGAATTTTCGGAGTTTATCATTTTGATGGAAAATTCTAGAATTGGTGGGCCCCACTTGTGGTTGGTGAAGAAATGTGCTGAATTATATTTCAAATGTGGTAGGTGGGAATAGTAGCAGGTAAAGCCATCAGGTTGCAGGTCAAACCTACCAAAATTTTCCTATAAATAGAGGGCTAAGTTAGAATTGAAAATTACACCAGAAACAAGTTTTCTCTCTTTCTCTCTCTAGATTATTGAGTGTATTTTGTGAGTATTTAGATACTTTGAGAGTTTCTATTCATCAGAGCAAGTTTCTTTCAGCCTTATACCGGTATTCCGACCAGAAGTACTGATATTTTGAGGTAAGGGATATTATTTTCTTCTTAATGATATTATTTTCTTCAATATCATTATGCTGAAATATTGATATGAGTTTTTATCAAATTTGGAACTTTTTGTGTCGGGGGTTACTATTCACGTATACGGCACTATTCACGTATACGGCACTATTCACGAATACGGCACTATTCACCGAAAAATAAAATTTTCCCTTTTTGTCCAAGATGTCTATTATGGTTACTATCTTTGATTGTATCCATGTTTTGATCTTTATTTTTGAATTCTGCTTCACAATTGATTATTATGAAGTATTATTGATCTTGGATAAACTGTTATACGAATCCCTACTATTTGTCCTTCTGTCTCACTGGATTCGTTCTCTTTAAGATATTTTTCATCATCCTCAGTCCTAAATGATGATATTACTGAATATCTTTGGCCTGTAGTGCAAAGATGTATAATTACTTGATGAATATCTTTGGCCTGTAGTGCAAAGATGAACAGGTGTTGAGATGAACATGACCGACTGATGATACAAATGAATATCTTTGGCCTGTAGTGCAAAGATGAATATTTGGTTAAAGATGATTATTAATTGATGTTACAGGGATAAAATATTGATGATGGACTTTTAAATCTTAGAAGATAGTAGAATTCTTTCTCTACTTGACTCTTCTAATGGTTTGCTGTTTCCGCTGCAGTTGTTGATCTAAAACTTGTTGTCGATTATATTCTATCAGATTTTTCCCTGTTGAAGACTAACGATAATTTGTTGTATATTATCTTAGTCATAATATTCTTTACTGGGCTAGTTGAGCTCACCCTTTTCCTTTTTGTTCCATTTTTCTTCTCAGGAGGTGAGAACATAGCAGGATCTAGTCGGGGTATGGAGTGATGGTTCTAGAAAGATGTATTAGCAGTCCTCACTATTTCTGTAAAATAGTGTTTGAATAATTGTAATGAGGATTTATTTGAGTGTGGATATTGTCTAGAAGACAATATTTGTATTTAAACTCACAGTATGTGTTGTCGTATTTTGCACGACAATTGTATTATTGAAGTTGTAGTTTGCTTTCTGTACCATGTATTTGGCGACTCAGAATGGGTGTTGTATACCTATTCTGGGGGCGTCACAGTTGGTATCAGAGCTTAGGGATATGATCCCTGGCTGAGATGTGAGACAAGAACTAGGAGGGGAGAGACGGGGAATTCCTTCGCTAGTATGACCTGACTAAGTTTATTTGGTGTTTATTTGGTCGGTCAGAGTATAGGGATAATATATGACATGACTATTAACCCTTGTTTTATGGCAGTATTTAAGAATGGCAGCTGAGAACGTTAATAATGGAGTAAATCAGACCGTGGAGACACCTTTGATCACTACCCAAGGGAACGTGCAACAGGAAGGCAATATTCCTCCTGTAAACAACGTTACCGAGCAAACGATGAATGATGGAATGTTTAGGAGCTTTTTGCAGTTCATGCAAAATCAGACGAGGGAGACTCGTGTGCAGAATACGGGTGGAAATGATAACAACGCGCGGTTTGTCACAGCTAAGCAGTTCAAAGAATTGGGACCACCAGAATTTAAGGGAAAGCCGGATCCGATCATGGCGGAAACGTGGGTCAAGCAAATTACCAAGATATTTGATGTCTTGGGATGCACGGAGGAACAGAAGGTTCCATTCGCCACATTTATGTTCCGCGGTGAGGCAGACTACTGGTGGGAGTCTGTGAAGCGTACCCAGCCTGACGCACTCAACATGTCCTGGGAAACATTTCAAAAACTGTTCAATGACAAGTACTTTCCTGAAAGTATTCGTCATATGAAGGAGGTTGAGTTTATTAGACTGGAACAAAACAACATGACGGTGTCCCAGTACGAGGCGAAGTTTGCAGAGTTATCCAGGTTTGCACCTCATTTGGTCGAAAATGAGGAACGAATGACAAGGATGTTTCTGAGAGGTCTAAAACCCGAGATTCGGCAATATCTTATCTCTCATAAATTTTCTTTATATTCAGATGTTGTAAACAGGGCTCAATTATTAGAGCGAGATAATGAGTATGTGCAACCGAGGGACCACAACCAGGGTCATACCGGTGGCGGCAGTCATCGAAGCAATGAAAACCAGCAGGGAGGAAAATATTCGGACAAAAGCGGTAACCACTCTGGTGGTAATCGTGGTCGTGATAATAGAAGGAGCGAGTCGGGAGGAGATTTCAAGAAGAGAAGGTACAACAATGATAACGTGAAGACGTCAGCACAAACATCAACTGTTTCTAGGGGAGGAGAACGACCACCGGTCGTATGTTACAAATGTGGGAAAGAGGGACATATCAGCCCAAACTGCCCACAACAATCCAAGGTATGTTATAACTGTGGAAAGGAAGGTCATATAGCTCGAGAGTGTTCTGTAGCAAAACCAAGTTCAGCGGGGATGGTGACTCCAAAAGCTATCCCGGATAAGTCGAAATCAGCGGTTCCTGGAAGGGCGTTTGTCGTTACTGGCCAAAACGCGAGAAACCCGAACGAGGTGATCACGGGTAAGCTAATCTTGAATTCTTGCGAAGTTTATACTTTACTAGATACCGGTTCTACCCATTCTTTTATCTCTCCTGCTTGTGCTCAACGTTTAAACTTGACTCCGGAGAAATTGGACTTTAACTTATCTGTTGAAACTCCGTTGGGTGAAACCTTCGTTACATCTACAGTTTATAAATCTTGCATGATCCAAGTTGGCACTATCACATTACCTGTTGATCTTATCTCTTTAAAGATACTTGCTTTTGATGTGATTTTAGGAATTGATTGGTTAACCACTCATCATGCTAAAATTGATTGTTTTCGTAAGGTTGTTAGTTTTCATATTCCTAACCAACCTGTCATACGAATTCAAACTACTAAACCACTAAAATCAGTCACTGTCATATCAAGCCACAAAGCTATTCGTTTATTGAAAAACGGATGTCAAGCTTTCTTAGCCCATGTTATGGATTTGAACAAAGACAAGTCAGATTTGAATAATATTTCTATTGTTAGAGAATTTTCCGATGTATTTCCTGAAGAACTTCCCGGTCTACCCCCGGAACGAGAAATTGAATTCTTTATTGACCTTGAACCCGGTACAAAGCCCATTTCTAAAACCCCATATCGAATGGCTCCTATTGAACTTCAGGAGTTAAAAGTCCAACTACAGGAGTTGTTGGACATCGGTTTTATTCGTCCTAGTACGTCTCCTTGGGGTGCTCCTGTTTTATTCGTAAAGAAGAAAGACGGGAGTATGCGACTTTGTATTGACTATCGAGAATTGAATCATGTCACTATCAAGAATAGGTATCCGCTACCTCGCATTGATGACCTGTTTGACCAGTTGCAAGGAGCACAATTCTTTTCAAAGATCGATCTTCGTTCTGGATATCATCAGCTGAAGATTAAAACTGAGGATATTCCAAAGACTGCCTTCAGAACTCGGTACGGGCATTATGAATTCTTAGTAATGTCTTTTGGATTGACTAATGCTCCTGCTGCCTTCATGGATATGATGAACCGTGTATTCAAAGAATATTTGGATCAGTTCGTTGTTGTCTTTATTGATGACATCCTCATCTATTCCAAAAGCCGTGAAGATCATGAGCGCCATTTGAAGCTGGTACTGCAAAGGCTTCGTGAAAACAAGCTATATGCCAAACTGAAGAAATGCGAGTTCTGGCTTGAGGAAGTAGCATTCCTTGGGCACGTGGTGTCAAAACATGGAGTATCTGTCGACCCGGCGAAGATTGAAGCCATACAAAGTTGGGAGCAACCGAAGTCGGTAACCGAAGTACGTAGCTTTCTGGGCTTAGCTGGTTATTATCGGAGATTTGTGGAAGGATTTTCTCGAATCGCTACTCCGTTAACTCAGCTGACTCGGAAAGATACAAAATTCGTATGGAGTGAGGAATGCGAGAAGAGTTTCCAAGAACTCAAGAGGAGACTCATTTCGGCACCTGTTTTGACAATACCATCTGGTTCGGATGGATTTGTTATCTACAGCGATGCTTCAGGCAAAGGGTTAGGATGTGTTCTCATGCAACATGGGAAAGTCATAGCCTATGCCTCACGACAACTCAAAGAATATGAGAGGAATTATCCTACTCATGATTTGGAGTTGGCAGCAGTCGTTTTTGCGTTGAAGATCTGGAGACACTACCTGTATGGGGAGAAAGTGGAGATCTATACAGATCATAAAAGCCTCAAATATTTCTTCACCCAAAAGGAACTCAACATGCGGCAACGACGTTGGCTTGAGCTGTTGAAAGATTACGATCATACCATCCAATACCATCCTGGAAAAGCAAACGTAGTAGCTGACGCATTGAGTAGAAGATCATATGCGGGTACGAGTGCAATGTTTTTAACACAAAGGCCCATTTTGTATGACTTGCAAAGGATGGAGATAGAGATGAAGGCTCCAAGTACCCACATGATGATATCAAATATACGAGTAGAACCGACTTTAATCGATAAAGTTAAAGCTGCTCAAGCTACGGATATAGAGCTGATGCGTATGAAGAAGAAAGTGCAAGAAGGTGCTATTCCAGAAGCAAGAATCGATGAAGAAGGAATACTTCGAGTCAACTCCAGACTTTGTGTTCCTAACGATTTTGACTTGAAGCATAGAATAATGATGGAGGCACACAACACACCGTTTGCAATCCATCCTGGGAGTACCAAAATGTATCACGATCTTCGACATACATTTTGGTGGAGCAATATGAAAAGAGAGATCGCGGAGTTTATCTCGAGGTGTTTAACTTGTCAACGTGTAAAGGCGGAGCATCAAGTGCCAAAGGGTCCATTGCAACCACTTGAGATCCCGAAATGGAAGTGGGAACACATTACTATGGATTTTGTTACAGGTCTTCCCAAGGTTTCTCAAGGCATAGATGCGATTTGGGTTATTGTTGATAGATTAACCAAGTCCGCTCATTTCTTGCCGATACGTGAGACTTATTCCCTTGAACGTCTTGCTAGTATGTACGTGAACGAGATTGTGAGATTGCATGGCATGCCAGTATCCATAGTTTCGGATCGTGACCCAAGATTCACTTCACGATTTTGGGTTAGCTTGCAGAAAGCTATGGGCACGGATTTACGATTCAGTTCAGCATACCATCCTCAAACGGACGGACAATCAGAGAGGACTATTCAAACTCTTGAAGATCTATTAAGACTTTGTGTCTTAGATCTCAAAGGGAGTTGGGATAAGTACCTACCATTGGTGGAATTCTCCTACAACAACAGTTATCAGGCGAGCATAGGTATGGCTCCATTTGAGGCGTTGTATGGAAGAAAATGTCGTTCTCCAGTATGCTGGGACGAGGTGGGTGAAGCAACATTGTTGGGACCAGAATTGGTACGCATTACTACAGAGAAGATCCAAACGATTCGACAACGTATACAAACGGCACAGGATCGACAAAAGAGTTATGCGGATCTTCATCGGAAGGACGTGGAATTTAATATTGGGGATCATGTATTGTTACGTGTTGCACCATGGAAGGGAGTTACAAGATTTGGGAAGAGAGGAAAGCTCAATCCAAGATTTGTTGGTCCATTTGAGATTCTTGAGCGAATAGGAAATGTGGCATATAGACTCGCATTACCTCCAAGCATGTCTCGTGTTCATAATGTTTTTCACATATCTATGCTTCGTAAATATGTTAAAGACCCGAACCACATTATTGAGTTAGAACCAGACGAGATAGCTGAAGATTTAACGTACGAGGAGGTACCTGTTAAGATCTTGGATAGGAAAGAGCATGTCCTACGCACGAAGGTTATACCACAAGTTAAGGTTTTGTGGAGAAACCATGCTATTGAAGAAATGACCTGGGAGTTGGAATCAGAAATGAAAGCGAGGTATCCTCACCTTTTTGAAACATCAGGTACGTACGTCAATTTCGAGGACGAAATTTCATAAGGAGGGGAGGTTGTAAGACCCCAACTTATTAATGAATAAAATCAAATTTTCTCTAAATATTATTGTGAATAATAAGGGGGTTAATTTGATATAATACTTTGGTTATGGGTGAAATGTGCAAATTTTGCAAAATAAGCAAGTGGTTATAAAATATTTATTTTTGGTCGGTGAATATTCGGTTGGTCGTGGAATATTCTTGCTGTCGGGGAATATTCGTACGACGACGCAGCCTTGTGTGGGCCCCATAACGGAAAGCGATTGGATGAAGAAAACGACAAGTATAAGTTGTTTATTAATAATGGCGTAGTTGTTACCGTTAACACTGTTTAAATACCCGGTGGTTAAAAATACAGTAATAACGCGTGGTTGCATAGTAGCACACGGATTGCACAGTATAATTGAATTATTGATTCGTACGTAAGAAGGCACTACTCAATAATTGTTACAGTGATTACTGTTCAATATTTTATTGGTTCAATAATTGCTGCATTGATATTTTATATTATTGTTGTTTCAATAATTGTTGCTGCACAGTATTTTCATTTATCAGATCAATAATTCATATTATTTGAATAATATTATTAGATAACATTATTGGCAATGTCTAGAAAGTTCTGTCTAAGGAGAGGTTTGGTCATCTAATTGCGCGCCAGTAAGGAGAAATCCTTATTGGAAAGCCCCCTCTTTCCTGGGAACGGCCTGGTTGTCATAAATGTGATTCTGTAATATTATTTATGAATAATTAATTATTGATTCATATGATAAGGAAATATTTATTTTATGTGGATATAAATGAGGGATATATTTTTGTGGTTAAAAATGAAGGAGTTAATGTTGAGGTTTTTATCCATATTTTTGTCGGAATGGAGGTATTAAAAATCAGGGTTTTTGAGATATTTTGCGGGGGTTATAATTTTTAATCCGACCGTTGGATCGTGGTAATTTTTGGATATGTTATACATATATAAGTTGAGTATATGCCCACAAATTTTGAACCGTTAAAAATGAACGTATGATTTATTATGAATTTTACAAGATGACTGGTTCAGAAATTGTTGAATTTTCGGAGTTTATCATTTTGATGGAAAATTCTAGAATTGGTGGGCCCCACTTGTGGTTGGTGAAGAAATGTGCTGAATTATATTTCAAATGTGGTAGGTGGGAATAGTAGCAGGTAAAGCCATCAGGTTGCAGGTCAAACCTACCAAAATTTTCCTATAAATAGAGGGCTAAGTTAGAATTGAAAATTACACCAGAAACAAGTTTTCTCTCTTTCTCTCTCTAGATTATTGAGTGTATTTTGTGAGTATTTAGATACTTTGAGAGTTTCTATTCATCAGAGCAAGTTTCTTTCAGCCTTATACCGGTATTCCGACCAGAAGTACTGATATTTTGAGGTAAGGGATATTATTTTCTTCTTAATGATATTATTTTCTTCAATATCATTATGCTGAAATATTGATATGAGTTTTTATCAAATTTGGAACTTTTTGTGTCGGGGGTTACTATTCACGTATACGGCACTATTCACGTATACGGCACTATTCACGAATACGGCACTATTCACCGAAAAATAAAATTTTCCCTTTTTGTCCAAGATGTCTATTATGGTTACTATCTTTGATTGTATCCATGTTTTGATCTTTATTTTTGAATTCTGCTTCACAATTGATTATTATGAAGTATTATTGATCTTGGATAAACTGTTATACGAATCCCTACTATTTGTCCTTCTGTCTCACTGGATTCGTTCTCTTTAAGATATTTTTCATCATCCTCAGTCCTAAATGATGATATTACTGAATATCTTTGGCCTGTAGTGCAAAGATGTATAATTACTTGATGAATATCTTTGGCCTGTAGTGCAAAGATGAACAGGTGTTGAGATGAAC
This sequence comes from Panax notoginseng, assembly GCA_016801055.1. Classification (NCBI taxonomy): domain Eukaryota; kingdom Viridiplantae; phylum Streptophyta; class Magnoliopsida; order Apiales; family Araliaceae; genus Panax; species Panax notoginseng. The sequence goes on along the minus strand of CM029018.1, from coordinate 6,019,969 downwards.
ATGACCGACTGATGATACAAATGAATATCTTTGGCCTGTAGTGCAAAGATGAATATTTGGTTAAAGATGATTATTAATTGATGTTACAGGGATAAAATATTGATGATGGACTTTTAAATCTTAGAAGATAGTAGAATTCTTTCTCTACTTGACTCTTCTAATGGTTTGCTATTTCCGCTGCAGTTGTTGATCTAAAACTTGTTGTCGATTATATTCTATCAGATTTTTCCCTGTTGAAGACTAACGATAATTTGTTGTATATTATCTTAGTCATAATATTCTTTACTGGGCTAGTTGAGCTCACCCTTTTCCTTTTTGTTCCATTTTTCTTCTCAGGAGGTGAGAACATAGCAGGATCTAGTCGGGGTATGGAGTGATGGTTCTAGAAAGATGTATTAGCAGTCCTCACTATTTCTGTAAAATAGTGTTTGAATAATTGTAATGAGGATTTATTTGAGTGTGGATATTGTCTAGAAGACAATATTTGTATTTAAACTCACAGTATGTGTTGTCGTATTTTGCACGACAATTGTATTATTGAAGTTGTAGTTTACTTTCTGTACCATATATTTGGCGACTCAGAATGGGTGTTGTATACCTATTCTGGGGGCGTCACAAATAATATGAATTATTGATCTGATAATGAAAAATACTGTGCAGCAACAATTATTGAAACAACAATAATATAAAATATTAACGTAGCAATTATTGACTCAATAAAATAAAATATTGAACATAAATTACTGTAACAATTATTGAGTAGTGCCTTCTCATGTAAGAGTCAATAATTAAAAAAAATACTGTGCAATACCGTGTGCTACTGTGCAACTACGCGTATTACTGTATTTTAGCCACCAGGCATTCCAACAGTGTTAACGGTAACAACTACGCCGTTATTTGTAAAAACTCAAATTTGTCGTTTTCTTCATCCGACAGTTATTCTGTTATGGGGCCCACAAATGGCTGCGCCGTCGTACGAATATTCCCCGACAGAAAGAATATTCTACAACCAAACGAATATTCCCCGACAACAATGAATATTTTATAACCACTTGTGTATTTTGAAAAAAATTCATATATCACCCTTAACTTTAACATTTATAAATTTGACCATTTACTGAATAGTAATTATAAGAAAAATTGAATACTTTTATTTCATAAAATTCGGGGTCTTACATTATTGATACTTACGTGAGAAGTCACTCAGTTATACTCAATTATTGCTACAGTAATTACTGCATAATATCTCCCATATTATTGATTCAATTATTGTCACAGTATCATCTGCATAATATTTTATATTGTTAAATCAATAATTGAGACGACAAAGTTATGAATATTATTATTTGTAATATTAATGATGTCTAGAAAGTTCTATCGAGGAAAGGGGTTTTGTCACCTAATTGCGCGCCAATAGGGAGAAATCCTTTTCGAAAAGCCCCCTCTTTCTTGGGAATAATATGGTTGTTAAATATTTTGAGTTATAATATTAATGATGAATAAGTTCGTGTTAATTAAAGATGATATTGATATTTTCATTGTGTTAGGATTATTAGTGTTAGTAGAAATTGACATTTATTTCGATAATAATTAATTTCTGGAGGTTATATTGACCAATCAGATAATTAATTGCTATTAGTTCACATGCATATAACTATTTGTTCACATGAATAGAACTATTGATTCACATGCATGTACTATTAGGGGAGGTGGTCCAAGTTTGATAATACATATAGGACTAAATTAAAAATAAAGGAAAAGATGAAGATACTATATTGTAATAATTCGAGCCCAAAAACGTGCAATTATCGAAACTATGTTTTTCTATAAATAAAAGCTCATTCTTCTTTCATTCTCACCAATTCACTAAGACTCACAAGTGCAATTATAGAGAGAGAAGCTATAGAGAGAAAGAAGAAGAGTAGTCTGCTACTTCACTATTCCAGTATCCAGTCTTCTTCTAAGGTAAGTGATATTATTTTTGTTCAGTATTCGTAAGAAATAATATTTTCTTCCATACTCTGTAGTATGCGAGTAATATTATTTCGTTTCGTATTCTTAATTCTACACTCATTCTGTTAAAGTATTGCTTCTATATTCTGTGAAATTAGTAGAATATCCTTGATTTTTATGCTTCATCCAGTATCTTTTCATGGAAATGTTATTCTGAGCATTCTTCATAATTATTAATTTTTTCATGCTGAAATACTATTCACTGGGTACTATTCATAAAGTACTATTCACAAAGTACTATTCCTGGGTACTATTCACAAAGTACTGTTCACGAAGTACTATTTATAGAGTACTATTCACTCTGATACTATTCACCCGGGGTACTATTCATGACAAAAATTAATTTTTTTGTTGTCCAAATTATTTTTGATATAATATTATTTTTAAATTTTACTCCACAAAGCAGTATCATGTTGGCAATTTGGATATTATTGAATTCTGGATAAATTAAATTAGAAATCTTTAAAAATCTATCATTTGCTTTCTTTTAATTGAATTCTTATATCATTGTCATCATCTTCATGCTTATATTGTGATGAAAGTCATCTTTGGCTTACGTTCATAGATGGACTGTTGATTGGTATGATTATGACCAGGGATTATTCGGTATAATCATGACCCGTAATGTTATAAATGATGTGGTAAAAGCCCTCATTGGTCCGTAGTGCATTGATGGACAGTGGCTGATATGATCATGACCATTGGTGAAAACACGAATATCATTGGCCCGTAGTGCATGGATAATTTATGGTTGTGATACTATTTATTAAGCTAAGTCTCAGCGATAAAATTGTTGATAAACTTTTTAAATCATAAAAGATAGTAGATATCATGCTCTACTTGACTCTTCTAATGGATTGCTTGTTTCGTTGCAGTTAAACTCGTTGTTTATTAGTTTAACACTGTTAAAGGCTAACGATAATTTATTCTGCATTATCTTAGTCATAATATTTTTTACTGGGCTAGTTGAGCTCACCCTTTTGCTTTCATTGTTCTCTTCAGAAAATGAGAACGTAGTCGGGACTAGTCGGGGAATAGAGTGACGGTCCGAAATGGTGATTGTAGTAGTTCTGACTATTTTATAAAATAGTGTGATAATAATTGTAATGAATACTCTATTTGAGTTTGAATACTGTCTAATAGACAATATTCGTGTAAAAACTCTCAACTCATGTTGCATAATTAAGTTTGTATTTGTATTTGTATTTTGTACCATGTATTTGGCGACTCATAATGAGTGATGTATACTTATTTTGGGGTAAGATAAGTGATTTGTGGTAGATATTTATTCAATTTGTGATATAAATAGAAGAGTTGTTGTATTATTCCATAGACCCCTAAGTATCAAACTATTCAAACTGTTGGTATAAATTACTTTTCAGTTTTTGTTTTATTGTTATAATAATAATAATAATAAAATAGAAAACTTTTTGTATAAAACAGAAAAACTTTTTATATAAAACATAAAACTTTTTAATATTTATAAAGTTATTTGTTTTAATAGAATAATTTAGATGAATAGTGATATCAGACGAAATTTTAGAAAATTCATTATTGAGTCCGTGATTGTTTACTATTTAAATAGTGTCTTGTCATTCTCTCATAAATAGGTTGCTTGGTTAAGAAATAAAAATCACACCAGAATCAAAGAATTCTTCTTCTATAATATTGTGCGTATTTCTTTCTAGTATAAGGGTACTTTGAGTGTAGCTAATAGTACAAGATTTTTTCAAGATAATCAGATTTTTTCTGTCTACGCGGATTACCGCATGCCTGATGAATAATCATTCGTATTCATTCTTTATTAAATTATGGAAATGATCAGTATACGTGGATTACCGCATGACAGATAAAAATTCATTTGTAGTTTCATATATTCCTTCATACTCGTATGAGATATCATTTCTTTTGTAATCATCAATAAATATAATTTTCTTTCATATTTTTCTCTATTTATGGTACAAAATTATTGTTTGTTTCCATAGCCTTATTATTAAATGGTGAAAATTCCTGAAATTAGTAGAATATCTTTGAATTTTGCATTTCATCTAGTATCGTTTCACTGAAATATTTGTCTGAACTTTCTTATTAAATTTTAATATTTTCATTCGGAGTACTATTCACGGGGCATTATTCACTGGGAGCACTATTCACGATAAAATTGGTTTCTTTTCTGTCCAAATTATTTTTGATACATGAATATCATTCTTGAATTTTACTCCACAATTAGTTATCATGTTGACAATTTAGACATTCTTGAACTCCTGATAAATTAAATTATAGATCTTTAATATTTATCATTGATCTCACTTGATTCATTCTTTATATCATTATCATTATCCTCGTGCATATATTGTGTTGAAAGTCATCTTTAGCCAGTAGTGCAAAGATGAACGGTTGATTGGTATGATTTGACCAGAAATTGTGCATTGATATAATCATGACCTTTATTGTTACATATAAAGATTTGTGATGAAAGTCCTCTTTGGCCCGTAATTCATAGATTATTCATTAATTGAAAATAATTATTGATTGGTGTTATAGGGATAAAATATTAATGATGAAATTTTAAATCATAGAATATAGTAGACATCATGTTATACTTAACTCTTCTAATGGATTGTTATTTCCCCTGTAGTTGTTGATCTAAAACTCGTTGTCTATTGTATTCTATCAGATTTTTTCATGTTGAGAACTAAGTATAATTTATTTTACATTAGCTTAGTCATAATATTCTTTACTGGGCTAGTTGAGCTCACCCTTTTCTTTCATTGTTCTCTTCATGAAATGAGAATATATAACTGAGACTAGTCGAGGAATGGAGTGACGGTTCGAGATAGTCACTATAACAGTCTTCATTATGTTGTAATATAGTGTGACAATAATTGTAATGAAGACTTAATTTGAGTATGAATATTGTCGTATTATGTACGGTACAATATTTGTATTCAAACTCTCAGCTTATGTATTGCTGTATTTTGCACGACAGTTGTATCAACGAAGTTTGTATTTGAATTTTGTACCATATATTTTGACAACTCAAAATGGGTTGTGTGGACATATTTTTGAGGTGTCACATTAGTGATTTATATCCTTAGTGGATTTCTACTCGTAGAATAGAAGGGTGAACTATGAGTTGTTTATACTTTGAACCCCTTAAATATTTATCTTGTGCCGTTTACTTTCAGCATTTACTTTTTATCTATTAACTTTTATAATTATTTGTGACTAAAATTCAAATAACTAAATTTAGAATTGTGCTTTCTTTAAATCTTTAAAGAGTTTTCAAACTAATATTTCGTTGTGCTTAATTAAATTGAATAATTTAATTATCTGGTAATTCATCTTAAACGAGCAATTTTTTTTAAAAGATCTATTCAACTCCCCTTTTAAATCTTTTTATGCCTTTAGAAAATAACAATATTCTTTTCTTTGAGGAAACCATGCTTATATTGATAACTTTATATTTGAAGCACGTATACGATATTAAACCGAATCTATGTCTGTTCTGGAATTTATTACTCTTTCCGTTTTAAAATTAGATATAATTTAATTTTTGAGACCAAACGATATCATATGAAACTTTAAAATTAGTATAATTCATAAAAATTTAGAATGAAATAAATTTTGTGATTAATAATTTTTGTTATATACTATATAATTATAATATTTGTATATACTAAAATTAAATAAATTTATATTAATTTGAAGTTTAATAAATCGTCGTTTAACCTCAAAAAGTCAATCATATTTTAATTTTAAAAATATTTTCTGGCATGTTGGATAAAGAAAATGAAAGATAAAAAGCTATATAAATGACCAGTTATCTTATATTTGTAAGAAAATGATGAAGTATTATGTCATCTGGCCCTTTACTTAACATTTCAACATGTGAATGCAAAGACCATACAAAACATAAAAAGATATAAATTTTTATAGAGATTTGTGTTGTGCATATGTCAATTACTTCAACTGTGACATTTTTTTGAGGAAGAAATATTTGATATATCAAAATATTTTAATTTTCGTCTTACGTTAATGTTGGATATTAAAAAAAATGAAAAAGAAAAAAAAGGAGAACAAGAAAAGGAAATCATTCCAAATAAACTCAAATTAATAATTTCGAATTTGGCTCTCTTCTATTACACATTTATTTTAATTTTAACCAATTTATCAATTATTTGATCTTAATAATGTTGTTAGTAACAATCAAAATGTGTTAATAGATAGTTAATTATATTAAGATTAAATTTATCAAAAATTAGAATAAAAAAATATTTTCACCATTAATAAAAAAATTTCGACCACTAAAATTTTGATGAAACATTCACATGTTCATCAAATGGTGAAAACAAATCGAGTTACTTTTATTTTATATTATTTAATATAATAAATTAGCATACTGTTGTTAATTTTAATTGTAATTTTTATATTATAAAAATATGATGTATTGAATAAAATTGATGGGAATGTATAACTCAGGCCACCAATATCACTTAATCATCATTCAACTTCCATTAGGTGAGCTCCTCGTGTATTAATTTATTCAAACTTAAATATATATTTTTTATTTTTATTTTTTTATCATATGATATGCCTAACCTCAAGGATTATGACAAGACAATAAATGGACTTATTGTATGTAAATGTTATACTTATACAGATGCATACTTTGATTTGCTTTATAATAAACTTTATTTGGTTTTTTTTTCTTCCTAAAAGAGTATACAAATTATGCCGTGTTGGACTTGCATTCCATTATCCCCCTGGAACTTAGCCTAATATGGATATATATATTTTTTACTTACTACCTTAATACAACAAATTTTCAACCACCTTATGATCATGTTAGTGGTTCATGGTCCACAATTATTATGTCAAACTATATATGGTTAGTTTTTGGTGTACCTTTTCTAATTTCTTGAATTGTCACTTAAAATGGGACATAGAGGATATGTAATATCTTTTTGGTTCCTATACAATTTAATTTTACAAAATTTTAAAATTGATTTGATTTTAGTATAAATAATTATAACTATTATTGTAAATTAATTTAAAAGGTTCTAATAATTATTATATTTATTTTTTTTAAATTTAAATAAATTTAATAGTAATATAAAGTGTGAACAATCAAAATATATTTCTAATTTTAGGACCGATGGAATAGTAATAACATATATACATACATACATACATGTAATATGCATGAAGCATAATTTGATTATATATAACATTGAACAAGGATGAATGTTTTCTCACGACAAGTAATTAAAGCTCATATTCTTTTAAGCATATTATTAAAAAATAAAATTGTGCTCGTATTCATGTGATGATGTGATTAATTACGTTTACTTATGACTAATTCATTACTCTATTCACTTAATTAGTTGGTGTTAAAGTTGATTAAGACTGGGATAAAAAAGATAGGTACCGACTAATAAGGATCGAAAAAATCTCTTCCTTTTAACAATGTGAAAAATTCAAGACAACGTAACGTGAGCCTTTGATTATGTCTTCCTGCCGCCACAAACCTACAAATTTACTTTCAAGACTAATACAATATTAATGGTAGTTTTTCTTAGGATATTGTAATTATTTTAGTAGTATTACTTGATACTTTAAACAACATTTATTATTTTTATAATATATTGTTTAATAAAATGGTACTCTTAATTTGTATGTATATGGTTATGGATGCATGCTGATATTTGTAATTGAACATTTTACGACTAAAAATTAAACTCCGTTTATGAAATTTAATTGACTTGTTGAATTTGGGATCTACAAAACTTGGGACTATGGTAGGAAATTTGGTACTTCCGTACACGACAATGTGCATATTTGTTTACCCAATCATGTTTAGAATATTTTATGTGTTTGGAGTGTTTAAATGCATAGATATTTCTCTCATGCTTAAATTAATATTGTCAAAATTAAAAATTGTCCATCATTCACTCCACAAGTCGGGCTTTATATATAGCTAAAATATTTCCTTATCAAAATGTAACAAAATCTCTATAATCACGGTAACAAACACACAATAATTAGGCCGTAATTAATTACGTAATAACAGAAAAGATGTATTTCCTAATAATACAATACTACAATAAAAGAATGAAAAACATAACTAAAACTAAGAATGCCCAAAGCCAAACCCGAAGAGAACTCCTCAAGGGATTCGATCCCGAACTGCTAAAGAGATTTTCGAAGCCAAACTCCTGAAGTCAATTGTGTCGAACTCCCAACCCCGAAGACATCAATGTTCGTCATCCTTGCACCGATCCACTAACTCATGGTATTCCAGTGTCATCATTGTTGTAAGACCCCGAATTTTATGAAATGAAAATATTCAATTTTCTTATAATTATTATTTTATTTCATAAATGGTTAAATTGATAAAAGGTTAAAGTTAAGGGTGATATGTGAAATTTTTTGCAAAGTATGCAATTGTTATAAACTATTCGTTTGGTCGGAGAATATTCTTTTTGTCGGGAAATATTCGTACGATAGCACAATCATTGGTGGACCCCACAACGAAAGTATTGTCATAGTTAAAAAACGACAGAATTATCTTTTTATAAAAATAACGGCGAAAGTGTTACCGTTAAAACTGTTGAACTACCCGGTAGTAAAAGTACAGTAATACGCGTGGTTGCATAGTAGCACACGGTATTGATTATTGATACTTACGTAAGAAGTCACCCAGTTATACTCAATTATTGCTACAGTAATTGATGCATCATATCTCTCATATTATTGATTCAATTATTGTCACAGTATCATCTGTATAATATGTTATAATATTAAATCAATAATTGAGACGACAAAGTTATTCATATTATTATTTGCAATATTGACAATGTCTAAAAAGTTCTGTCAAGTAGAGGTTAGATAATCTAATTGCGCGCCAATAGGGAGAAATCCTTATCAGAAAGCCCCCTCTTTTATGGGAACGACCTGATTGTTAAATATTGTGAGTTATAATATTAATGATGAATAAGTTCGTGTTGATTAAAGATGAAATTGATAGTTCTATTGTGTGAAAATTATTAGTGTTAGTGGAAATCGATATTTATTTCGATAATAATTGATGTCTGGAGGTTATATTGATCAATCGGTTAATTAACCAGATAAATGAGCAATTAATTGCTATTATTTCACATGCTTATAACTATTTGTTCACATGTGTGTACTATTAATTCACATTCTTGTATTATTAGGGGAGTTGGTGCAAGATTGATAATACTTGTATGACTAAGTTAAAAATAGAGGTATAGATGGAGGTACTATACTGTAATTAATTTTTTCACATGATTATACTATTTAGTCACATGAATGAACTATTAATGTAAGACTCCGAATTTTATGAAATAAAAGTATTTAATTTTTCTTATAATTACTATTCAGTAAATGGTTAAATTGATAAACGTTAAAGTTAAGGGTGATATATGAATTTTTTTTAAAAATACGCAAGTGGTTATAAAATATTCATTGTTGTCGGGAAATATTCGTTTAGTCGTGGAATATTCTTTCTGTCGGGGAATATTCGTACGACGGCGCAGCCATTTGTGGACCCCATAACAGAATAACTGTCGGATGAAGAAAACGACAAATTTGAGTTTTTATTAATAACGGCGTAGTTGTTACCGTTAACACTGTTGAAATACCTGGTGGTTAAAATACAGTAATTCGCGTAGTTGCACAGTAGCACACGATATTGCGCAATATTTTTTTAATTATTGATTCTTACGTGAGAAGGCACTACTCAATAATTGTTACGGTAATTACTATTTAATATTTTATTTTATTGATTCAATAATTACTGCGTTGATATTTTATATTATTGTTGTTTCAATAATTGTTGCTGCACAGTATTTCTCATTATCAGATCAATAATTCATATTATTTGAATAAAATTATTAGATAACATTATTGATAATGTCTAGAAAGTTCTGTCTAAGGAGAGGTTTGGTCACCTAATTCCGCGCCAGTAAGGAGAAATTCTTATTGAAAAACCCCCTCTTTCTTGAGAATGGTCTGGTTACCATAAATGTGATTCTGTAATATTATTTGTGAATAATTAATTATTGATTCATATGATAAGAAAATATTTATTTTATGTGGATATGATGAGGGATATATTTTTGTGGTTAAAAAAGAAGGAGTTAATGTTGAGGTATTTTATCTGTATTTTTGTCGGAACGGAGGTATTGAAAATCAAATTAGGGTTTTTGAGATATTTTGCGAGGGTTATAATTTTTAATCCGACCGTTGGATCGTGGTAATATTTGGACATGTTATACATATATAAGTTGAGTATATGTCCATAAATTTTGAACCGTTAAAAATGAACGTATGATTTGTTATGAATTTTACGAGATGACTGGTTCAGAAATTGTTGAATTTTCGGAGTTAATCATTTTGGTGGAAAATTTTAGAATTGGTGGGCCCCACTCTTGGTTGATGAAGAAATGTGCTGAGATTTTTATTCAAATGTGGTGGGTGGGAATAGTAGCAGGTAAAGCCATCAGGTTGCAGGTTAAGTCTGCTTCGGCGTGCTAACATTTTCCTATAAATAGAGGGCTAAGTTAGAATTGAAAATCACATCAGAATTCATAAGTTTTTTCTCTTTCTCTCTATATTATGAAGCATATTTTGTGAGTATTTAGATACTTTGAGAGTTGCTATTCAGTGCAAATTTCCTTCGACTTTGCATTCTAGTCAGAAATACTGCACTTTTGAGGTAAGGGATAGTAAGGGATATTAAGGAATGCTATATTCTTCATAATGATGTTATTCTTTCAATATCATTATACTGAAATATTGGTATGGATTTTATTGTGGAATTTCTACCTTTTTGAGTCGGGGTTACTATTCACGTATACTGCATTATTCACGTATACGACACTATTCATGTATATGGCACTATTTACGTATATGACATTATTTACGTATACGGTACTATGTACGAATACGGAGTACTATTCATGAGTTACTATTCATGAGTTACTATTCACGAGTTACTATTCACGAGTTACTATTCACGGGTACTATTCACGACAAAAATTGATTTCTTTTTCTAACCAAATTATCGTTGATTTATGATTGTTGCTCTCGAAAATAAATGCAGTTGTTGATCATATTGTTTTTATTATCATATATAACATTTTTATAACCCTGATGTTGAATTTTTCTTTCACTTGAGTGTAAAGATGGATAAATTATTGGTATGATAGTGACTGAGGAATGTCTTTGGCCTGTAGTGCAAAGATGAATTGTTAACTGGTATGATCATGACCATTGAATTTATAATTGAATATCTTTAGCTTAAGTGTAAAGATGAATTGATTAACTTGGTTATAATTATGGTGTATATAAATTCTGAAATGATTATATATTTCTTTGAGATATGAATATATTTGGCCTGTAGTGCAAATATGAACTGTTGAGGAATATCTTTGGCTTGTAGTGCAAAGATGAATTGTTGATGAATATCTTTGGCCCGTAGTGCAAAGATGACCTGTTGTTGAATATCTTTGGCCAGTAGTGCAAAGATGAATTGTTGACAAATATCGTTGGCCTGTAGTGCAAAGATGAATTTATTAATATGATTATGAACAGGAACTGTGATTTGGTATAACCATAATCTTTGATGTTTCAGGTAAAGACATGTGAGAAAAATTATCTTCATCCTGGATGCGGAGAGGAATTTAGAATTACAATTATGATTATGAGTTATTCATATAATTGTGAAAAGGAACTGTTGATTAATGTTACAGGGATAAAACATTATTGGTGGACTTTTAATGTGGAGAAGATAATAGACTTTATTGTCTAGTTGACTCTTCTAACGGATTGCTCGTTCCGCTGCAACTATAGTTGAGAAGTTTTATCATCTACCATATGTTCTAAATCTCTGATTTATTACTGATGAAGGCTATTGATAATTTAATTATCTTTAGTCATGATATTCTTTACTGGGCTAGTTGTGCTCACCCTTTTGTTTCACAATTCCTTTCAGGTAATAAGAGTGTAGCTGGGTCGAGCGAGGGTAATAGAAAAATAGAACGGTGGTCTCTAGCTGTGGAGGTTCTCCCTAAGCAGTATAGAAAAGTGTTGTATACATCATTTAGTAGTTATATTTGGTGAATCAAATAGGGTGAGGCGAACCCAACGTTGGAAGGGTGTTTTGCCACTATCATATAAGATGTCTAATGATATACAACCTCGTGTCATCATAAGACAGGATTGTGCTCATCCACTTGCTGAGTATATTTACGAGCACTACCTATATAATCTTGGTATTTGTTTGAAGTATAATTCCCAATTAGAGACAGTGGAGATAATGATATGTCAAGAGAAGACTCACCATTGAGAAGAATATGATAGTAATCTTCTCGTTTTTCTTTGGGGTATGTTGGGTCAACCAAGGATAATTCTATGGCCATATGATATCTATCACAACCTAGAAGCATGGTCTCCCATGTACGAAGGTTTCCTTGAGCACTTTTCAAATATTCTAATTCCTAAAACAGTTTTTGACTATACCTTTATGTAAGGTATCATTGTGAGGTGTTGTCCACGATTGGGACATGAGTCACATTTGATATATATTTGTATCCAAACTCACAGTATATGTGTTGTTGTATTTTGCACGACAATTATTGTAATAAAGTTGTAGTTATTTTCTGTACCATGTATCTTTGGTCCGTAGTGCAAAGATGACCTGTTGTTGAATATCTTTGGCCAGTAGTGTAAAGATGAATTGTTGACGAATATCGTTGGCCTGTAGTGCAAAGATGAATTTATTAATATGATTATGAACAGGAACTGTGATTTGGTATAACCATGATCTTTGATGTTTCAGGTAAAGACATGTGAGAAAAATTATCTTCGTCCTGGATGCGAAGAGGAATTTAGAATTACAATTATGATTATGAGTTATTCATATAATTGTGAAAAGGAACTGTTGATTAATGTTACAGGGATAAAACATTATTGGTGGACTTTTAATGTGGAGAAGATAATAGACTTTATAGTCTATTTGACTCTTCTAACAGATTGCTCGTTCCGCTGCAACTATGGTTGAGAAGTTTTATCATCTACCATATGTTCTAAATCTCTGATTTATTACTGATGAAGGCTATTGATAATTTAATTATCTTTAGTCATGATATTCTTTACTGGGCTAGTTGTGCTCACCCTTTTGTTTCACAATTCCTTTCAGGTAATAAGAGTGTAGCTGGGTCGAGCGAGAGTAATGGAAAGATAGAACGGTGGTCTCTAGCTGTGGAGGTTCTCCCTAAGCAGTATAGAAAAGTGTTGTATACATCATTTAGTAGTTATATTTGGTGAATCAAATAGGGTGAGGCGACCCCAACGTTGGAAGTGTGTTTTGCCACTATCATATAAGATGTCTAATGATATACAACCTCGTGTCATCATAAGACAGGATTGTGCTCATCCACTTGCTGAGTATATTTACGAGCACTACCTATATAATCTTGGTGTTTGTTTGAAGTATAATTCTCAATTAGAGACAGTGGAGATAATGATATGTTAAGAGAAGACTCATCATTGGGAAGAATATGATAGTAATCTTCTCGTTTTTTTTTGGGTATGTTGGGTCAACCAAGGATAATTCTGTGGCCATATGATATCTATCACAACCTAGAAGCATGGTCTCCCATGTATGAAGGTTTCCTTGAGCACTTTCCAAATATTCTAATTTCTAAAATAGTTTTTGACTATACCTTTATGTAAGGTATCATTGTGAGGTGCTGTCCACGATTGGGACATGAGTTACATTTGGTATATATTTATATCCAAACTCACAGTATATGTGTTGTTGTATTTTACACAACAATTGTTGTAATAAAGTTGTAGTTATTTTTTGTACCATGTATTTGGCGACTCAGAATAGGTTGGATGGAATAGACCTATTTTGGGGTCGTTACAATTAATTCACATGATTTACTATTAGGGGAGGTGGTACAAGTTTGATAATACTTGCAGGACTAAATTAAAAAATAAAGAAAAAGAGGAAGGTATTATACTGTAATATTTCGAGCCCCAAAACGTGCAATTATCGAAACTATATTTTTCTATAAATAGAAGCTCATTCTTCCTTCATTTCTCACCAATTCACTAAAGCTATAGAGTAATTATTATAGAGAGAAATTATAAAGAGAAAGAAGAAGAGAAGTCTGCTACCTCACTATTCCAGTATCCAGTCTTCTTTTGAGGTAAGGGGTATTATTTCTTTCGTATTCATGAAGAGAGCTTCTGTTATTCTATTCTTTATTATTATGTTGGAATAATCTGTCTATGCGAAGTACCGCATACATGGTAAAATTCTTTTGTTATTCCATTCTTTATTATTATGTTGGAACAATCTATCAATGCGAAGTACCGCATACATGGTGAAATTCTTCTGTTATTTCATTCTTTATTATTCTGTTGGAATATCCTGTCTGTGCGGATTACGCATGACCTGGTTCCATTCTTTATTATTTTGTTAGAATATCATGTCTGTGCGTATTACACATGACCTGGTTCTATTATTTATTATTCTGTTGGGAATAACCTATCTGTGCGGTCTATCGCATGCCTGGTGAATTCTTCTGTTATTTCATTCTTTATTATTCTGTTAGAAATAACCTGTTTGTGCGGTCTATCGCATGCCTGGTGAATTCTTTTGTTATTCCATTCTTTATTATTCTGTTGGAAATGATCTGTCTACGTGGATTATCGCATGGCGGATGAAAATCTATTTGCAGTTTCGTATATTATATTATACTCGTATGAGATATCATTTCTTTTGTATTCGTCATGAAATATCATTTTCTTTGGTATTTTTTTTACGAGTTACTATTCACGAGTTACTATTCACCCGGTTATTATTCACTCTAGTATCATTCACTCGGGTATTCGGGGTACTTTTCGTGTTGGAGTACTATTCACGAGTTACTATTCACCTAAATTACTACTCATCCAAATATTATTCACTCGGGTATTTGGGGTACTTTTCATGTCGGAGTACTATTCACGAGGTACTATTCCTGAAATACTATTCACGTGATACTATTTACCCGAAAAATATATTTCTTTTCTGTCCAAATTATTTTTGGTACATGAATATTATTCTTGAATTTTACTCTACAAAGCAGTATGATGTTGACAATTTGGACGTTATTAATTTCTAGATAAATTAAATTATAAATCTTTAAAATTTTTCCTTGAACTTGTTTAATTGAATTATTATGTAATTGTCATCATCCTCATGCTTATATTGTGATGAAAGTCATCTTTGGCTTACGTGCAGAGATGAACTTGGTATGATTATAAACATGGATTATTCGGTATAATCATGACCGTAATGTGACGAATGATGTGGTGAAAGTCCTCATTGGCCTGTAGTTCATTGATGGACAGTTGTTGGTTTGATTATGACCAGGAATTATTCGGTATAATCATGACCATTGATGATTACATGAATATCCTTGGCCGTAGTGCAGGGATGATTTGATTTTATTTATTAAGCTGAGTATCAGCGATAAAGTTGATGAAAAACTTTTTAAATCATAGAAGATAGTAGATTTTATGCTCTACCTGACTCTTCTAATGGATTGCTTATTTTCGCTGCAGTTGTTGATCTAAAACTTGTTGTCTATTGTATTCTATCAGTTGTTATACTGTTGAAGGCTAAGGATAATTTATTCTGCATTATCTTAGTCATAATATTTCTTACTGGGCTAGTTGAGCTCACCCTTTATTTCATTGTTCTCTTCAAGAAATGAGAATATAGCTGGGACGAGTCGGGGAATGAAGTGATGGTCCAGGATAAATGGCTTTAGTAGTCCTCAGTATTCTACGGAATAATGTGATAATAATTGTAATGAGGACACCATTGAGTGTGGATATTGTCTAGATGGCAATATTCTTGTTTAAACTCTCAGCTATGTTTTGTCGTATTTTACACGACTGTTGTATAATTAAGTTGTATTTGAATTTATGTACTATGTATCTGACGACTCAAGATGGGTGATGTATACCTATTTTGGGGGCATCACAAAAAACGTCCAAAGTTCGCAAATGACTAGGGATGCACAACCTATAGGTATTATCATTGATTTTCTGCATAATCCCATATGACCCAATCTTCCGATCCTTAAGCTTAAATCAACAGGAAATCGGTCACGAGTTAATATTGCACAAACAAAATCACCAACATCGACCAGTACGACGACTGTCAACCTAATCCTTATACGTGGCATTGCTCTCATAAATAAAGTGTTGCACCTTGTCATGGATACTCCGAAGATATTCCACCATCTCGTCCGCTGCAGGGTTCACACGGCCAACCCGTAGAATATGAGCTATGTGACTCCCCCAAAATAGGTATACATCACTCATCTTGGGTCGCCAAATACATGGTATAAAATTTAAATATAACTTAATAATACAACTGTCGTGTAAAATACGACAAAACATAGCTGAGAGTTTAAACAAGAATATTGTCATCTAGACAATATCCACACTCAATGGAGTCCTTATTACATTTATTGTCATACTATTTAACAGAATAGCGAGGACTACTAAACAACCATCTAGACCGTCAATCCGTTCCCCAACCAGTCCCAGCTATATTCTTATTTCCTGAAGAGAACAGTGAAAGAAAAGGTGAGCTCAACTAGCCCAGTAAGAAATATTATGACTAAGATAATGCAGAATAAATTATCCTTAGCCTTCAATAGTATAACAACTGATAGAATACAATAGACAACAAGTTTTAGATCAACAACTGCAGCGAAAATAAGCAATTCATTAGAAGAGTCAAGTAGAGCATAAAATCTACTATCTTCTATGATTTAAAAAGTTTTTCATCAACTTTATCGCTGATACTCAGCTTAATAAATAAAATCAAATCATCCCTGCACCACGGCCAAGGATATTCATGTAATCATCAATGGTCATGATTATACCGAATAAACCCTGGTCATAATCATACCAACAACTGTCCATCAATGAACTACAGACCAATGAGGACTTTCACCACATCATTCATCATATTACGGTCATGATTATACCGAATAATTCCTGGTCGTAATCATACCAAGTCCATCTCTGCACGTAAGCCAAAGATGACTTTCATCACAATATAAGCATGAGGATGATGATAATAACACAATAATTCAATGAAACAAGTTCAAGGATAAATTTTAAAGATTTATAATCTAATTTATCCAGAAATCTATAACGTCCAAATTGTCAACATGATACTGCTTTGTAGAGTAAAATTCAAGAATAATATTCATGTACCAAAAATAATCTGGACAAAAAAGAATCAATTTTTCGTCGTGAATAATACTTCGGGAATAGTATCCCATAAATAGTACCCCGACACGAAAAGTACCCCAAATACCCGGGTGAATAATATTCGGGTGAATAGTAATTTGGGTGAATAGTAACTCGTGAATAGTACTCCGACATGAAAAGTGTCCCGAATACCCGAGTGAATAATACTATAGTGAATAGTAACCCGTGAATAGTAAATCGTAACAAAAAAATACCAAATAAAATGATATTTCATAACGAGTACAAAAAAAATGATATCTCATACGAGTATAATAGAATATACGAGACTGCAAATGAATTTTTATCAGCCATGCGGTAATCCACATAGACAGCTCATTTCCACAATTTAATAAAGAATGAATACGAAAGGTCATTCACCATGCATGCGATAATCCACATAGACAGGTTATTCCAACAGAATAATAAAAAATGGAATAACAGAAGAATTCACCAAGCATGCGATAGACCGCATAGACAGGTTATTCCAACAGAATAATAAAGAATGGAACCAGGTCATGTGTAATCCGCACAGACGGGATATTCCAACAGAATAATAAAGAACGGAACCAGGTTATGCGTAATTCGTACAGGTAGGATATTCCCACAGAATAATAAAAAGTGGAATAACAACAGAATTCACCAGGCATGTGATAGACCGCATAGACAGGTTATTCCAACAGAATAATAAAGAATGGAATAACATCTCTTACGAGTATTGAAAGAAAATAACTCTCTTCATGAATACAAAAGAAATAATACCCCTTACCTTAGAAGAAACTAGATACTGAAATAGTGAGGTAGCAGACTTCTCTTCTTCTTTCTCTCTATAATTTCTCTATAATAATTGCTCTTGTGAGACTTAGTGAATTGGTGAAAAATGAAGAAAGAATGAGCTTCTATTTACAGGAAAATATAGTTTCAATAATTGCACGTTTTGGGGCTCAAAATATTACATTATAATACCTTCCTCCTTTTTATTTTATTTTTAATTTAGTCCTGTAAGTATTACCAAACTTGCACCACCTCCCCTAATAGTAAATCATGTGAATTAATAGTTCATTCATGTGACTCAATAGTATAATCATGTGAAAAAACTAATTACAGTATAGTACATCCATCTATATCTCCATTTTTAACTTAGTCATGCAAGTATTATCAATCTTGCACCAACTTTCCTAATAATACAAGAATGTGAATCAATAGTACACACATGTGAACAAATAATTATAAGCATGTGAAATAATAACAATTAATTGCTTATTTATCCGGTTAATTTCCCGATTGGTCAATATAACCTCCAGACATCAATTATTATCGAAATAAATGTCGATTTTCATTAACACTAATAATTCCCACACAATGGAACCATCAATTTCATCTTTAATCAACACGAACTTATTCATCATTAATATCATAACTCACAATATTTAATAACTAGATCATTCTCAGAAAAGAAGGGGCTTTCCGATAAGGATTTCTCCTTATTGGCGCGCAATTAGGTGACCAAACCTCTTCTTGACAGAACTTTCTAGACATTGTCAATATTATAAATAATAATATGAATAACTTTGTCGTCTCAATTATTGATTTAATAATATAACATATTATGCAGATGATACTGTGACAATAATTGAATCAATAATATGAGAGATATGATGCAGCAATTACTATAGCAATAATTGAATATAACTGAGTGACTTCTTTGTAACGACCCCAAAATAGGTCCATTCCATCCAACCTATTCTGAGTCGCCAAATACATGGTACAGAAAACAACTACAACTTTATTACAACAATTGTCGTGCAAAATACAACAACACATATGCTGTGAGTTTGGATACAAATATATACCAAATGTGACTCATGTTCCAACCGTGGACATCACCTCACAATGACACCTTACATAAAGGTATAGTCAAAAACTGTTTTAGAAATTAGAATCTTTGGGAAGTGCTCAAGGAAACTTTCGTACATGGGAGGCCACGCGTCTAGGTTATGATAGATACCATATGGCCACAGAATTATCCTTGGTTGACCCAATAGACCCCAAAGAAAAACGAGAAGATTACTATCATATTCTTCCCAATGGTGAGTCTTCTCTTGACTTATCATTATCTCCACTGTCTCTAATTGAGAATTATACTTCAAACAAACACCAAGATTATATAGGTAGTGCCTATAGATATACTCAGCAAGTGGATGAGCACAACCCTGTCTTATGATGACACGAGGTTGTATGTCATTAGACATCTTGTATGATAGTGATAAAACACCCTTCCAACGTTGGGTTCGCCTCACCCTATTTTCTTCACCAAATATAACTACTAAATGATGACCACCGTTCTATTCCCTTGTTACCCCCGCTCGACTCAGCTACACTCTTATTACCTGAAAGGAATTGTGAAGCAAAAGGGTGAGCACAACTAGCTCAGTAAAGAATATCATGACTAAAGATAATTCAATTATCAATAGCCTTCATCAACAATAAATCAGAGATTTAGAACATATGGTAGATGATAAAAAATTTCAACCATAGTTGCAGCGGAACGAGCAATCCATTAGAAGAGTCAAATAGACTATAAAGTCTATTATCTTCTCCATGTTAAAAATCCATCAACAATGTTTTATCCCTATAACATCAATCAACAGTTCCTTTCCACAATCATATGAATAACTCATAATCATAATTGTGATTCTAAATTTTTCTTCGCACCCAGGACGAAGAATATTTTCATCACCTGTCTTTACCTGAAACATCAAAGATCATGGTTATACCAAATCACAGTTCCTGTTTATAATCATACTAACAAATCCATCTTTGCACTACGGGCCAAAGATATTCATCAACAAACCATCTTTGCACTACGGGCCAAAGATATTCAACAACAGTTCATCTTTGCACTACAGGCCAAAGGCCAAAGATATTCATCAACAGGCCATCTTTGCACTACATGCCAAAGATATTCATCAACAATTCATATTTGCACTACAGGCCAAATATATTCATATCTCAAAGAAATATATAATCATTTCAGAATTTATATAAACAATAATTATAACCATGTTGATCAATTCACCTTTGCACTTAAGCTTAAGATATTCAATTATAAATTCAATGGTCATGATCATACCAGTCACAATTCAACTTTGCACTACAGGCCAAAGAGAACCCTAGTCATGATCATACCAATAATCTACCCATCTTTACACTCCAGTGAAAGAGAATTTCAACATCAGGGTTATAAAAATGTTATATATGATGATAAAAATAATATGATCAACATATAGTTTTAATCTCAAGAGTAATATTCGTAACTCATGAATAGTAAATCGTGAATAGTAACTCATGAATAGTAACCTCGACATAAAAGATAGAAATTCCACAATAAAATCTATACCAATATTTCGGTATAATGATATTGAAAGAATAACATTACTTAAATTTATAAACAATTTATTTTAATTGTTTACACTTTACTAATTAATGCATTTAATCATCATAAAATGCCAACTCTTACAATTTCATCATCAATAACCAAAACCCTCATCAAAAATCTGCATATACCTCATATAGGATTCTCAAGCCATAAAATCCTATTTTCCAATTTTCTTACTTCACATAACATATTTAATTCATTTACTCATAACTAGACCATTTTCATGAAAAATACCAAATCAGTTCCAAAAATATTTCTTTTCTTGAATTTAGTATAATATAGTCCCATAGTGAACATATATTTTTCTCAGAATTTTTAAAAGTCATTTACTATTTTTCATATGGCCAAAATAGCCGAATATTTAGACATTTATCAAAAATTGTACTTTTATCTAAAAATTCTGAAATTCACAGAGTATACTTCTATCATATACATGTACCCCCAATAAAAATTTCATCAATTTTGGATTTAACCACAAGGAATTAGAAGCTGTTACTTCTAAAATAGTCTTTTCTCATAAAATTCATAACTCTCAATCTATACATCCAAAAATCACCATTTTTGGACACAATCAAGAAAACTCATCAAAATATCATTTCAAATTTTTCCAGAATTTTTGAAGATCAGAAAAATTACGAAACTGAAAATCATAACAACCCTTAAAATCCATTACTATCCCTTACTATCCCTTACTATCCCTTACCTCAAAAGAGCAGTACTTCTGATCGGTATAAGGCTGAAGGAAACTTGCACTGATGAATAGCAACTCACCAAGTATCTAAATACTCACAAAATACACTCAATAATCTAGAGAGAGAAAGAGAGAAAGCTTATGTTTCTGGTGTGATTTTCAATTTTAACTTAGCCCTCTATTTATAGGAAAATTTTGGTAGGTTTGACCTGCAACCTGATGGCTTTACCTGCTACTATTCCCACCCACCACATTTGAAATATAATTCAGCACATTTCTTCACCAACCACAAGTGGGGCCCACCAATTCTAGAATTTTCCACCAAAATGATAAACTCCGAAAATTCAACAATTTCTGAATTAGTCATCTCGTAAAATTCATAATAAATCATACGTTCATTTTTAACGGTTCAAAATTTGTGGACATATACTCAACTTATATATGTATAACATATCCAAATATTACTACGATCCAACGGTCGGATTAAAAATTATAACCCCCGCAAAATATCTCAAAAATCCTGATTTTTAATACCTCCATTCCGACAAAAATACTGATAAAAACCTCAACATTAACTCCTTCATTTTAACCACAAAAATATATCCCTCATTTATATCCACATAAAATAAATATTTCCTTATCATATGAATCAATAATTAATTATTCACAAATAATATTATAGAATCACATTTATGACAACCAGGCCGTTCCCAGGAAAGAGGGGGCTTTCCAATAAGGATTTTTCCTTACTGACGCGCAATTAGATGACCAAACCTCTCCTTAGACAGAACTTTCTAGACATTGCCAATAATGTTATCTAATAATATTATTCAAATAATATGAATTATTGATCTGATAAAGGAAAATACTGTGCAGCAACAATTATTGAAACAATCAATAATATAAAATATCAACGCAGCAATTATTGAATCAATAAAATAAAATATTGAATAATAACTACTGTAACAATTATTGAGTAGTGCCTTCTTACGTAAGAATCAATAATTGGTGCAATACCGTGTGCTACTGTGCAATAACGCGTATTACTGTATTTTAACCACCGGGTATTCCAACAGTGTTAACGGTAACAACTACGTCGTTATTTGTAAAAACTCAAATTTGTCGTTTTCTTCATCCGACAGTTATTCTGTTATGGGGCCCACAAATGGCTGCGCCGTCGTACGAATATTCCCCGACAGAAAGAATATTCCACGACCAAACGAATATTTCACGACAACAATGATTATTTGATAACAACTTGTGTATTTTGAAAAAAAATCATATATCACCCTTAACTTTAACATTTATCAATTTAACCATTTACTGAATAGTAATTATAAGAAAAATTGAATACTTTTATTTCATAAAATTCGGGGTCTTACAATCTCCCCTCCTTATGAAATTTCGTCCCCGAAATTTACGTACCTGGTATTTCAAAGAGTTGAGAATACCTTCCTTTCATTTCAAATTCTATCTTTCCTGTCATCATAATTTCTCCATTGCTCATCTCCTGTATTTCAAATATCATTCTAGAATACAACTTCAAAACAAGGGTTAATTTAACAAATTAACATATCACATAATATCCTGATATTATGACTGACCAACAAATAAGCTTAGGTAGGACACACTAGCGAATGATTTACTCATCTCTCCCCTCCTAGTTATATTCCCCGATCTCCGCCAGAGATCATATCCCTAAGCTCTGATACCAAATGTAACTCTGGACACCAACCTATGTCAGCACCTTACATTGATACCTATCAGTTTGCCACCGCAGAACGGCGTCCCCTACGGAGAGTCTGGCTTCGGTGCATCCCCCATCAACAGGAAGTCACCAGCGAGAGGCTCGTGGCTCTTTACTTATAGCTCTGATACCAAATGTAACGACCCCAAAATAGGTCCATTCCATCCAACCTATTCTGAGTCGCCAAATACATGGTACAGAAAACAACTACAACTTTATTACAACAATTGTCGTGCAAAATACAACAACACATATGCTGTGAGTTTGGATACAAATATATACCAAATGTGACTCATGTTCCAACCGTGGACATCACCTCACAATGACACCTTACATAAAGGTATAGTCAAAAACTGTTTTAGAAATTAGAATCTTTGGGAAGTGCTCAAGGAAACTTTCGTACATGGGAGGCCACGCGTCTAGGTTATGATAGATATCATATGGCCACAGAATTATCCTTGGTTGACCCAATAGACCCCAAAGAAAAACGAGAAGATTACTATCATATTCTTCCCAATGGTGAGTCTTCTCTTGACTTATCATTATCTCCACTGTCTCTAATTGAGAATTATACTTCAAACAAACACCAAGATTATATAGGTAGTGCCCATAGATATACTCAGCAAGTGGATGAGCACAACCCTGTCTTATGATGACACGAGGTTGTATGTCATTAGACATCTTGTATGATAGTGATAAAACACCCTTCCAACGTTGGGTTCGCCTCACCCTATTTTCTTCACCAAATATAACTACTAAATGATGACCACCGTTCTATTCCCTTGTTACCCCCGCTCGACTCAGCTACACTCTTATTACCTGAAAGGAATTGTGAAGCAAAAGGGTGAGCACAACTAGCTCAGTAAAGAATATCATGACTAAAGATAATTCAATTATCAATAGCCTTCATCAACAATAAATCAGAGATTTAGAACATATGGTAGATGATAAAAAATTTCAACCATAGTTGCAGCGGAACGAGCAATCCATTAGAAGAGTCAAATAGACTATAAAGTCTATTATCTTCTCCATGTTAAAAATCCATCAACAATGTTTTATCCCTGTAACATCAATCAACAGTTCCTTTCCACAATCATATGAATAACTCATAATCATAATTGTGATTCTAAATTTTTCTTCGCACCCAGGACGAAGAATATTTTCATCACCTGTCTTTACCTGAAACATCAAAGATCATGGTTATACCAAATCACAGTTCCTGTTTATAATCATACTAACAAATCCATCTTTGCACTACGGGCCAAAGATATTCATCAACAAACCATCTTTGCACTACGGGCCAAAGATATTCAACAACAGTTCATCTTTGCACTACAGGCCAAAGGCCAAAGATATTCATCAACAGGCCATCTTTGCACTACATGCCAAAGATATTCATCAACAATTCATATTTGCACTACAGGCCAAATATATTCATATCTCAAAGAAATATATAATCATTTCAGAATTTATATAAACAATAATTATAACCATGTTGATCAATTCACCTTTGCACTTAAGCTTAAGATATTCAATTATAAATTCAATGGTCATGATCATACCAGTCACAATTCAACTTTGCACTACAGGCCAAAGAGAACCCTAGTCATGATCATACCAATAATCTACCCATCTTTACACTCCAGTGAAAGAGAATTTCAACATCAGGGTTATAAAAATGTTATATATGATGATAAAAATAATATGATCAACATATAGTTTTAATCTCAAGAGTAATATTCGTAACTCATGAATAGTAAATCGTGAATAGTAACTCATGAATAGTAACCTCGACACAAAAGATAGAAATTCCACAATAAAATCTATACCAATATTTCGGTATAATGATATTGAAAGAATAACATTACTTAAATTTATAAACAATTTATTTTAATTGTTTACACTTTACTAATTAATGCATTTAATCATCATAAAATGCCAACTCTTACAATTTCATCATCAATAACCAAAACCCTCATCAAAAATCTGCATATACCTCATATAGGATTCTCAAGCCATAAAATCCTATTTTCCAATTTTCTTACTTCACATAACATATTTAATTCATTTACTCATAACTAGACCATTTTCATGAAAAATACCAAATCAGTTCCAAAAATATTTCTTTTCTTGAATTTAGTATAATATAGTCCCATAGTGAACATATATTTTTCTCAGAATTTTTAAAAGTCATTTACTATTTTTCATATGGCCAAAATAGCCGAATATTTAGACATTTATCAAAAATTGTACTTTTATCTAAAAATTCTGAAATTCACAGAGTATACTTCTATCATATACATGTACCCCCAATAAAAATTTCATCAATTTTGGATTTAACCACAAGGAATTAGAAGCTGTTACTTCTAAAATAGTCTTTTCTCATAAAATTCATAACTCTCAATCTATACATCCAAAAATCACCATTTTTGGACACAATCAAGAAAACTCATCAAAATATCATTTCAAATTTTTCCAGAATTTTTGAAGATCAGAAAAATTACGAAACTGAAAATCATAACAACCCTTAAAATCCATTACTATCCCTTACTATCCCTTACTATCCCTTACCTCAAAAGAGCAGTACTTCTGATCGGTATAAGGCTGAAGGAAACTTGCACTGATGAATAGCAACTCACCAAGTATCTAAATACTCACAAAATACATTCAATAATCTAGAGAGAGAAAGAGAGAAAGCTTATGTTTCTGGTGTGATTTTCAATTTTAACTTAGCCCTCTATTTATAGGAAAATTTTGGTAGGTTTGACCTGCAACCTGATGGCTTTACCTGCTACTATTCCCACCCACCACATTTGAAATATAATTCAGCACATTTCTTCACCAACCACAAGTGGGGCCCACCAATTCTAGAATTTTCCACCAAAATGATAAACTCCGAAAATTCAACAATTTCTGAATCAGTCATCTCGTAAAATTCATAATAAATCATACGTTCATTTTTAACGGTTCAAAATTTGTGGACATATACTCAACTTATATATGTATAACATATCCAAATATTACTACGATCCAACGGTCGGATTAAAAATTATAACCCCCGCAAAATATCTCAAAAACCCTGATTTTTAATACCTCCATTCCGACAAAAATACTGATAAAAACCTCAACATTAACTCCTTCATTTTAACCACAAAAATATATCCCTCATTTATATCCACATAAAATAAATATTTCCTTATCATATGAATCAATAATTAATTATTCACAAATAATATTATAGAATCACATTTATGACAACCAGGCCGTTCCCAGGAAAGAGGGGGCTTTCCAATAAGGATTTTTCCTTACTGACGCGCAATTAGATGACCAAACCTCTCCTTAGACAGAACTTTCTAGACATTGCCAATAATGTTATCTAATAATATTATTCAAATAATATGAATTATTGATCTGATAAAGGAAAATACTGTGCAGCAACAATTATTGAAACAATCAATAATATAAAATATCAACGCAGCAATTATTGAATCAATAAAATAAAATATTGAATAATAACTACTGTAACAATTATTGAGTAGTGCCTTCTTACGTAAGAATCAATAATTGGTGCAATACCGTGTGCTACTGTGCAATAACGCGTATTACTGTATTTTAACCACCGGGTATTCCAACAGTGTTAACGGTAACAACTACGTCGTTATTTGTAAAAACTCAAATTTGTCGTTTTCTTCATCCGACAGTTATTCTGTTATGGGGCCCACAAATGGCTGCGCCGTCGTACGAATATTCCCCGACAGAAAGAATATTCCACGACCAAACGAATATTTCACGACAACAATGATTATTTGATAACAACTTGTGTATTTTGAAAAAAAATCATATATCACCCTTAACTTTAACATTTATCAATTTAACCATTTACTGAATAGTAATTATAAGAAAAATTGAATACTTTTATTTCATAAAATTCGGGGTCTTACATCTTACTTAAGCATCAATAATTAATACTGTGTGCTACTATGTAACCACGCGTATTACTGTACTTTTACTACCAGGTAGTTCAACAGTTTTAACGGTAACACTTTCGCCGTTATTTTTATAAAATGATAATTCTGTCGTTTTTTACTACGACAATACTTCCGTTGTTTGTGCCGTCGTACGGATATTCTCCGATAAAAAGAATATTCTCCGACCAACGAATATTTTATAACAACTTGCTTACTTTGCAAAAAATTTCACATATCACCCTTAACTTTAACCTTTTAACAATTTAACCATTTACGAAATAAAATAATAATTATAAGAAAATTGAATACTTTCATTTCATAAAATTCGGGGTCTTACAAGCTAAGTCTAGGACCCCGGATGGATTCTGACCACAGAAAATCTCAAAAGGACTCATACCGGTGGTTCTGTTCTTTGACCTGTTGTACACAAATTCTGCTTGGGGTAGCGCCAAATCCCACTGCTTCGGTTTAGTACCAACCAAACACCTTAAGAGGTTACCAAAACTTCGGTTCACCACTTCGGTCTGACCATCCGTTTGGGGTGGTATACACTGCTATTCAGTTACGTTCCAAGCTTCTCCCATAAACTTTTCTAGAAATGACTTATAAACTTAGTGTTATGATTAGAAGTGATTGATCTCGGAACACCATGTAAACACACAATCTCTCAAAAATAGATATGGATGATCCGGTTAGCATCTATTATTTTCCTACAAGCTACAAAATGGGCCATCTTGGAAAATCGGTTAACCACAACCAAAATAGAATCCATCGCTCATTTGGTACGGGGTAAACCCAATACAAAGTCTATGCTGACATTAAATTAGGGGCTTCAGGAACGGGCAAAGGCATGTATAATCTTGCATTAGTGAGAATGCCTTATGACCGTTAAAACACATTACAACGCCGCACATAATGAGCCATATCACTGGGTATCTTGGGCTAATAGTAATTAGTCGAAATCAGGGCCAACGTCTTATCTTGCCCGAAGTGGCATTTATAGTGAAGTTCACGTATGATCCATTGACTGAGTTAACAATCTGGAATACACAACTACAGACCACAAAACAAGTATTCATTATGCAGAATAAAATCATGACGCCAACCTTTACTTACCTCCTTAATTATCTTTCCGAATAAAGGGTCCTCGACATACATCTAAGTGAAAGTCGTAAAGTATAGACTCGATTACTCATGGTGGTAAGGAGCATCGTGCGTTAGCTTAGAGCATCAACAACATGATTTAGACATCCTGCTTGGAGCCTTAAAATAAAAGTGAATTCTTGCAGGTATGCCACCCATTTGTCAAGTCTTCGGCTCAACTTATGTTGTTCATTGATGTATTTCAGGGCTTCATGATGAGTAACAACAATGAAGTCTTCTTGTATGAGGTAGTGACGCCAATACTTCAAGGTCTGAACGATGGCATTAAACTCCATATCATAACTTTTCGCTGAAGAATGTTACTTGACGTCCTTCCTTACTCAGAACACCACCAATGCCAACCCTCAATGCATCACAATTCATTTCAAACATCCTCTTAAAATCAAGAAGTGCTAAAATTGGCGATGTTGTCATCTTCTGCTTGACCAATTGAAAATTGGCTTCGACCTCTTCATATAACTAGAATTCACGTCCCTTAAGGCATTCATTGATAGGTGCAATTAGGGTGCTGAAATTTCAAATGAATTGACGGTAAAAGGATACTTACCCATGGAAACTTCCAACATCATATAAAGTTTTCGGTGTGGGCCACACTAAGACTGCATCGATCTTTGACTAGTCTATATGAACACCTTTGGTAAGCACAACAAAACCCGAAAAAGTTACAGAAGCAGTGAAGTAAGAACTTTTCTTTTGGTTGACAAACAGACGCTCATTTCTCAGGATTTCAAAAATAGTTTGGAGGTGCTCATGGTGGAACGCCCTTGTCGGGTTATGGATGAGAATATCATGGAAGTAGACAACCACAAATTTAATTTTCCCTATGAAAGATCACAAAACTGGATGCACAAACCTCATAAATGTACCGAGAGCATTGAAAAGCCCATAATGTGTAACCATCCACTCATACAGTTCATGATGTGTCTTAAACGCCGTTTTCCATTCATCTCCTAAACTTAATTCTAATTTGGTGGTATCACTTTTAAGGTTAATTTTTGAAACGATCTTAGAACTGGACAACTGATTTAACATATCATCCAGGCGTGGAATCGAAAACCTATATTTCACTGTGATCACTATCAATGCACATACGCCAAGAGCCATCCTTCTTCGACACTAACAGAGCAGGTACTGCACAAGAGCTCACACTATCACAAATGTAACCCTTCTCTAACAACTCTACCAACTGTCACTGCAGCTCTTTTTACTCCTTGGGGCAGAGTCGATATGATGGTTGATTTTGTAAACTCGACCCGAAAACATGGTCGACCTAATGTTGGATGTCCCTCATAGACGATAATAAAGGATGAAGAGCGTCGGGAATCAGATTTGAAATCTCTGATATCAGTTGTTGCACATCTGCTGGTAACTCTGTGTTCTTGTCTGTGTCACTAATTTCACAAGGCAACAAAGCATATACCACGCCTTCATGCTTAACCTCAGTTAGAAACTTGGACATAGACAACATGTTAGTATTATTGGCTACCGGAGTAGAATTGACTTTTTCCCGACGAGGCGCTAACTGAATCCTCTTCTCTTTGATGTTAGGGAGTATATATTCTTCCGTTCGTCATGAACGACACTACGGTCAGATTGTCAAGGCCTGCCTAATAACACATGACACACATTCATAGACACCACATCACACCAAACATTATCAAAATATTTCTATCTTATTAAAAAAGAAAATAAACATTTTATGTCCACAGTCACCCCATTGCCCTTATTCAGCTACGACAATTTATATGGCTTAGGATGATGATCCGTTTTTAATTGCAATTTTTGGACCACCTTTTTAGAGACTACATTTTCACAACTGCAATTGTCAATGATCAACTTGCAAACTTTATCAGCCCCTGTACAAGTCGTATGGAAAATATTACTTCTCAACCAATCATCCACTAAATCGCCTTTAAGAGTCAGTGGACTCTTGCGAATGACTAAATTCTCATATTCATCTCTATAAAGCACATATTTATCTCCATGTTCGTCATACACATGTTTTCCAGCCTCCTCCACTTCTTCTTCCACGTCTTCTCTAATCAGGAGGTTTTGCCCTTCTGACTCGTAGACTTCCTACAGTCAGTCGCTTTGTGTCCCTGTTCACCACATCTGAAACATCTAATATTAGGGTTTGTGATACTCCGTGGTTGCTGCTGAGTAAGACGAGATTCCAGAGGGTTTGTTGGTCTACTGCTTTGATTATTTCTTAACATCGGTCTTCAATTGTGTTGTTATACACCACGTGCACGCTAGTATGCTTCAAAAACAGTACGTAACAAATGAAAACTAAGAACATCCAGGAAGGGTTGTCATAATCCCCCTAAAAACTGCACGCCAACTATTCTTCAGTTTCAGTTAGATCATTATGGACTATCAATTGACAGAACTTCTCTGTGTAGTCATCAACTGATTTGGTGTCTTGCCTCAATAGGTGTAGTCGCTTAAACAAGAATTAAGTGTAGCTAAAAGAAAGAAAGTGTCCCTGCATATTTTTCTTCATCTTTTCTCAATCTTTGATTTTGGCCTTGCCCTGCCTTTTTCTCATGATTGCCTCAACAGCGCCCACCACGCAAATGCTTTGCCCTTGAGTTTGATGGCAATCTGTATCACTTTGGCGCTTTCTGGAACTTTCTTATATTCAAAAAGTCGTTCTACTTCATTCATTCAATCGATGAATCCTTTGGCATGTAACGTGCCAAAAAACTCGGGTAGTTTCACTTTGAAATCGATCGAGATCTCTACGACGATCCATTTGTCCACAACGCTCCCAAAATTGATTCCGATTGTGATACGAATTTTCAAAATTAGAATCAAAATCGTAATCTTCCATTCCACGATTACCGAAATCATGAGCTATTAGACGTTGGGTTAACTCTGTAATTTGTCTCTATATATTCTCAATCATCACATCCTAAACGTTACCATCACGGTGCAGGACTTCCTTATTCAGACTGAAGTTCTAATACTAACTGACGCCGGGCAGAATATCGATTATTCTTTGGATTAATTTAGTAGAAAATTCATAGGCAAAGAAACAAGAATTACCCAAAACACAGAGAAATTTCTCTGATACTTACATTAATATTATCAAAATTAAAAATTGTCTATCATTCAGCCCACAAGCCGAACTTTATAGCTTAAATATTTCCTTATCAAAATTTAACAAAAACCCTATAATCATGGTAACAAACTCCCAATAATTAGGCCGTAATTAATTACGTAATAACAGAAAAGATCCACTTCCTAATAATAAAACACTACTATAAAAGAACGAAAACATAGCTAAAAATAAGAGTAGCTACATATAAGTATGTTCGTAGCCAGACCTGAAGAAAACTTTTGAATGGATCTGATCCCGAACTCATGAAAAGATTTTTAAAGCCGAACTCTCGAAGTCAACTGAGCCGAGCTCCCAACCCTGAAAACATCAATGTCAGCCATCCTTGCGCTGATCCACTAACTCATGGTATTTCAGTGTTATCATTGTGTGTCATCATTATATTATCTGACAATTCATCATCATCAAACTCAAATCCTCTTGCATCAAAATCTTGTTTAAGTACTCACAAGTGTATAGTTAAGGTTTAAATACAACAGACCAATAGTGATCAGATATATTAAACTTTTTAGACGCATCAAATATTACCGTCGCAAACACTGAAACATTAGCCACGGAAGAAACCCATTTATGGAGTTGGGATTGAGTAACAGAAATTATGATAAGATATTTTATTACTTCAGACGAATTGTTTTTTGAATTTTATAAATTGATTATCAATTTTGAGTGCAATTTGTACATGGATTTCAATTATATTTAAAATTACTTCCATTTTTTTTCTTTTTAAAAATAAAAAAGTAAATAAAAGATAAACGTGGTAAGAACACTGAAAAAAATTGTAAAAAGATGAGATATATGATTACATGGCTTATCTGTTATGTACTCCCTCCAGTCTTTTTTATTTGTTATTTTATAAATTTTAAGAAAATATTAATAACTTAATTTATCGTATTGTCTCTATATTAAATATTAATTTGTTTCTCTTTCATCTTTTTCAATAAATTTAAAAGAAAATTAATATTTTATAATCATTTTGGTCAATCAATTAAAATATTAATTTTATTTCTTAATATTTGTATTTTCTCTTAAAACGTCAATTAAAAAAATAAGGAACGAGTGCGTAAATGAATTTGGTTACACCAAGATATAGGGGTCATTAAGGTGGTGTTTGATTGAAATTTAATGCATCTTAATATTCCACATATTTATATTAACAGATTCTCTGAATAGTTAAGATACAAGTTTAAATTATTTAAAGTACCTCTTAATACAAAGATATAGATTGTTAAGATATATTCAAATATTTATTAAGATTCATTAAAATACAATCAAATAACATTAACATTGTGTTAGCCTTTATGTGGCAAATACCTTTAATTACCTATATGCAATAAAAGCTTTCATATTACTTAATCGAGTCACATATATTATTCATATTCATACGTTAAACATTATTCATTAAGTGTGAATTTAGACAAACACCTTAAAGATTGTCTTTATATACTTTTAGAAAAGACGAGTGGTGTAGTAATTAACAAAAATATAATGATGCCAAAATTAAAACAAACTAAGCACTTGTTTGATTTCAATTTTTTCTTCTTAAGTTTAGTATATTATATCCTTATAGTTTAACAATGTAATATAAACTTCAAAGAATTCTATGTAAATTATTCTTGGGGGAGGAGTGGCTTTCAAAACCCTATGTATATACATATATGTACATTAATTTGTATTCCTAAAGACATATCAATTGTAGGTTTTTCATATATATATATATATATATATATATATATATATATATATATATATATATATTAAAATGGTTAATAATGAGTAATATATACTTAGCGACAATTTTACAGTACTTGTTTCAGCAACATTTTTTTGCTTGCCACAAGTAAAAAATGCGGTCAAGAGAAATGTTTAAAACGCCCACATCTTAGTTAAATTTAAATAGTTTCAATGTATAAAATATTTATAAGGTAATTGTTTAAATTTTAAATAATCAAATTCTCACAATAATTGACAATGTTAAATTATATTACGTAAGAAATTATTTATACAAATATTTTATAAAAATAAATACATTAAATATAGTTGACTGTTAATATTGGTAAAACAAAGTTATCAAACTGAGAGGAAAAACTCAATAATATTATTTCATATAGATGGGGCTATTTACAGTAACAGAAACTAGAGATAAGAAAAACACTGCATTCAAACTCCCTAAACAATAGAGATCATGTTAAAGATAAAGTCAACTTCCTAAACAATAGGAACTTATTAACAGAATTCAAGACTAAGTTTACTTCTAAAACTACTGCAACAAACCCTCCCTTAAACTGACCACAGATCAGTTTATTCCTGGATCCCTGCAAACACCTATCAGTGCCCGCATTCTCTCAAAAGCATCCTGCTTTAGTGGCTTGGTCATAAGATCTGCCAATTGTTCTTGAGTTTGACAGTATTCCAGCTTGACTGCTTCATCTCGAGTGAGGTCACGCAAAAAATGAAAACGAACATCAATATGCTTACTCCGACCGTGCGTAACTGGATTGCGAGAAAGTTTAATTGTTGAGCTATTGTTACAATAAATCACAGTTGCGGAATGTTGTTCATGACAAAGTTGTTCCATCATCCTTTGTAACCAGACAACCTGACATGCACAAGAAGCAGCTGCAACGAACTCGACTTCAATAGTTGAAAGAGTGACAATTGGTTGCTTGCGAGAGGACCAAGAGACTGCACTCGAGCTTAATAAAAATAAAGAACCAGATGTGCTCTTCCTATCGTCAACATCCCCTGCATAATCACTATCGGAATACCCTACAAGCTGATGATTCCCTCCCTGACGATAAAACACTCCAAATTCAATAATTCCTTTGATATACCGTAACACACGTTTAGCTGCTTAGAGATGTAGTGTAGTAGGATGAGACATATAGAGACTCAGAAGACTAACAACGAACATAAGATCTGGTCTAGTGGAGGTGAGATACATCAAGCTCCCTAGAGTTGTTGATACAAAGTGTTGTCCACATGCTCACCCGAGAGATCCTTCATTAATTTTGATCCAGGTACAATTGGATTGTGGACTGAGTTGCAATCAGCCATATGAAATCTCTCTAGGATTTCACGAGCATACTTTTGTTGACATAAAAAATACCATTGTCTTGTTGCAATACTTCCAAACCAAGAAAATACCTCATTTTACCCAAATCAGTCATGTCAAATTCTTGCATCATAGAACGTTTAAAAGAATTGAACATAGAGTCATCATTGCCAGTGAAGATAAGGTCATCGACATATAAACACACAAGTAAGATCTTACCAGCAAAGGTGTGCTTGAGAAACAAGGTGTGTTCATATGGACATTTTGTAAAACCTTCTTTCAAAAAATAGGCTTCGATTTTGCTATACCATGCCCGTGACGCTTGCTTCAAACCATACAATACCTTGTGAAGTCGATACACTTTGTGTTCTACACCTCTAACTTCATACCCAGGTGGCTGATCAACATATACCTCCTCGTTAAGTTCTCCATGAAGAAAAGCATATTTTACATCTAATTGATAGAGGGGCCATACTTCTTGAGCTGCGATGGCAAGGATAAGCCGAATAGTGTCTAAACGGGCTATGGGAGCAAAGACTTCAGAATAATCAATGCCATACTGTTGGGTGTAGCCTTTGGCGACGAGACGTGCCTTGTATTTGTCTATTTCGTCATGCTCATTCAACTTTGTCTTATACACCCACTTTACTCCAATTGCTTTTGCTCCTTCGGGTAGGTTTGTCAACTCCCAAGTATTATTTTTCCGAATGGTAGCAATCTCGGCATCCATGGCAAGTTTCCATTTGTCACTAAGAACTGCATTAGAAAAAATTAGAGGATCTTCATCAATGAACATAGCAAAGTTATCATATTGTTCTTCCTCTGAAAGACTAGCACCACTACCATAATCACGCATCCAACGTGGTGGATGGCGAGATCGTCTGGCTGCTACATGATCAAGTGAATGGACTATTGCATGTTCAGGTGAGTGAACAAGAGTTGGAGGAGTATCTTGGTCAGCTTCAAAAATCAGATTTTCGGAGGCAGGAGGTGTTGTATTTTCAGCAATATTTGAATCAAATGAATCTGTATGTTCTTCCTCCAAATCAAGTGAAGCATGAACAGTAGCACCATGTGTATCTGTCCAAGGCCAGGATCCATCTTCATTGAAAACAACGTCGCGGCTTATTACAATTTTATTTGATAAGGGGTCATACAATCGATACGCCTTGGATTCCTCGCTAACACCTAGAAGGACACACTTCAAACTCTTGTCATCCAACTTTGTGCATTTGACATCTTGAACATGAGCATAAGCGAGACATCCAAATATGCGAAAATGATTAACCGTGGGTTTAGTGCCACTCCACGCCTCTGGTGTTTGATTTCGCACAGCAAATGTGGGACTTCGATTTAGAACATATACTGTCCAATTTACTGCCTCAGCCCAGAAGGTCTTAGGCACTTGTTTGTATGAAAGCATACTACAAACCATCTCCATGATCGTGCGATTCTTACGCTCCGCCACTCCATTTTATTGAGGAGTATAGGCTGCAGTCAGTTGACGTTGAATGTCGTTGGTCATGCAAAACTCAGTGAATTCATTGAAATTAAACTCTCCACCCTTATCTGTACGTAGACCTCGAATAGATGTGTTCTTGGCTATTTCAACCTTAGCTTTGAAAAGCTTGAATACTTCAAAAGCCTCTGATTTTTTTGTCAAGAAAAATACCCAGGTTTTTCGACTAAAATCATCAATAAAGGTCAAGAAATACCTTTTGTTGTTGTTGGATATTGGAGAAGCCCACAAATATCGGCATGAGCAAGTTGAAGAATTTGTGAGGATCTCCAAGTGCTTTTTGTGGAAAAGGATTTCTGTATTGTTTACCTATTAAACAATCTTCACAGAAAAGACTGAGACACTTCAATTGTGGCAAACCTTTGACTATTTGTGAGACCCCGAATTTTATGAATAAAGATTAAATTTTTCTAATTATTATTTTGAAATAGTAAGGGGTTGATTTGATTAATGTGGTTAGTTATGGGTAAAATGCGTAAATATTTATAAATAAGAAAGTGGTTATAAAATATTCATTGTTGTCGGGGAATATTCGTTTGGTCGTGGAATATTATTGCTGTCGGGGAATATTCGTACGACGGCGCAGCCTTTTGTGGGCCCCATAACAGAATGCAATTGGATGAAAAAAACGACAAGTATAAGTTGTTTATAAATAACGGCGTAGTTATTACCGTTAATACTGTTAGAATACCCGATGGTTAAAACACAGTAATACGCGTTGTTGCACAGTAGCACACGGTATTGCACCAATTATTGATTCTTACGTAAGAAGGCACTACTCAATAATTGTTACAGTAGTTGCTTTTCAATATTTTATTTTATTGATTTAATAATTGCTGTGTTGATATTTTATATTGTCGTTGTTTCAATAATTGTCACTGCACAGTATTTCTCATTATCAGATCAATAATTCATATTATTTTAATAATATTATTAGATAACATTATTGGCAATGTCTCTAAGGAGAGGTTTGGTCAATTAATTGCGCGCCAGTAAGGAGAAATCCTTATTGAAAAGCCCCCTCTTTTCTGGGAACGGCCTGGTTGTCAGTATTGTGATTCTGTAATATTATTTGTGAATAATTAATTATTAATTTATATGATAAGAAAAATATTCATTTTATGTGGATATAGATGGAGAAATTTTTTAAAGTGACAATTGTTGAACATTGATATTTTATCTTTTCTGATAAAATAATTTATTTAATATATTATTATATTATAATAATATAATAATGATAATATTTTTACAATAAATGTGTGATATATGAATAAATAAGGAGGAAGAGTATTTTTGTTACAAAAAATGTTTAACACATGTTTTGTGTGTTGATGGACCCCCTTTTTGACTGAAATTTGATTATAGCATGTAAAATCGTCCGTATGTGGACTTAGATCAAATTCTGTTTGGAATTTGAAAAAACTTAAACTTACAAAGTTTGTAGAGAATTGAATTTCCTATGAAATGAACATAAGATTCAAATTTTTCTGATAAAAGGACTATTTATTATGAATTATTGAAATTTTGGAATATTGGGTCTGAATTGATTTTGTTAGAAAAATTGTTTAAAACATGTTTTTCATTATTGGTGGGCCCCACATGTGTGGTAAATGAGCTGAAATCAGATTTTTAAGGTGGGCGTGAAAATTTTATAAATATATTAATATTTTATTAAATTTTTTGCTTTGAAAGCATTTTTCTATAAATAGGGTGTTTAGGTTAGAATTAAAAATCACACCAAAAACTGAAGTTTTCTCTCTCTTTCTCTTTCTATATTATCGAGCGTATTCTTGTGAGTATTTTGATACTTTGAGTGTTGCTAGACGGTGCAAGTTCCCTTCAGCACTATATCCAGTATTTCAGTTAGAAGTACTGTCTTTTCGAGGTAAGGGATGTTATTTTTTTTATAAATGATATTATTTCTTTCAATATCATTATACCGGAATATTAATAAGATTTTTCTTGTGAAATTCTTATCTTTTAATGTCGGGGTTGCAATTCATGAGTTACTATTCACAAGTTACTATTCATGAGTTGTTATTCACGAGTACTATTCATAAAGCATGATGATTTTTCTTGTGAAATTTCTACCTTTTGGTGTTGGAGTTACTATTCACGTATACGGCACTATTCACAGAAAAAATTAAATTTTTGTTTCTGTGTCCAAGATTGTCTGTTATGGTTCTTATATTTGATTGGATCTATGTTTTGATCTTCATTTTTGATTTCTGCTCCACAAAAGTTTATTATGGAGTATTTTTGAACATGGATAAACTGAAGTACGAATCCTTAATATTTGTTCTTTTGTCTCATTAGATTCATTTTTTTTAAATATATTTTTCATCATCCTCAGTCCTAAATGATGATATTACTAAATATCTTTGGCCTGTAGTGCAAAGATGAATGATTTTTTGATGAATATCTTTGGCCCGTAGTGCAAAGATGAACAGGTGTTGAGATGAACATGACCGACTGATTAATATCTTTAGCCTGTAGTGCAAAGATGACTATTTGATTCAAGATGTATATTGATTGATGTTACAGGGATAAAATATCGATGATGGACTTTTAAATTCATAGATGATAGTAGATTTCAACATCTACTTAACTCTTCTAATGAATTATAATTTCCGCTGCGAATATTGATTTAAAATTTGTTGTCGATTGTATTCTATTAGATTTTTTCCCTGTTGAGGACTAACGATAATTTGTTCTATATTATCTTAGTCATAATATTTTTTACTAGGCTAGTTGAGCTCACCCTTTTCCTTTTTGTTCCATTTTTCTTCTCAAGAGGCGAGAATGTAGCAAGTACTAGTCGGGGTATGGAATGATGGTTCTAGAAGTTGTTTTAGTAGTCCTCACCATTTTTATAAAATAATGTATCAATAATTATAATGAGGACTGATTTGGTTGTGGATATTGTCTAGAAGACAATATTTGTATTTAAACTCACAGTTTAAGTGTTGTTGTATTTTGCACGACAATTGTATTAATGAAGTTGTAGTTGTTTCTGTACCATGTATTTGGCGACTCAGAATAGGTTGGGTGGATTGGACCTATTTTGGGGGCGTCACACTATCTGTTTGTGATAAAGTGTTTTGAGGCCACCAAGACTCAAATGCCCATAACGACAATGCCATAAATGATCTAAACTTTGAGAAGAAGTATGAAAACATGACTAATCTAGTTGATCTGATGGGGTGATAGTGGCTCGAATAACAAACATACGATTGTGTGACATAGTGGTTGCAATGATGAGTCCTTTCTCTGGATGAAATACTTTGCACTGGTTGTGTTGAATTAGGATAGCTAATCCCTTCTCCTGCAATTGGCCGATACTTAAAAGATTATTTTTCAAATTAGGTACATAAAGTACCTCTGTGGCAATGTATGCAAGGTTGTTGACTTGCATGTTTATTTGTCCTTTCCCCATGATTTGAAGACTTGAATTGTTGCCAAGTTTAACAGATTTGCGGAAGGTCTCATCAAGGTGCGAAAATAATTCTTTCCTTCCACACATGTGATTGCTGCAACCAGAGTCCAGGTACCAAATAATTTCTTCATCAGATCGATCATTATTAATGTAGGTCATGAGTAGAAGTTCTTCCGTCTCTGCCGTCTCTGTAAAATGAGCTTTGAAATCCTTCTCGTAGTTGAGCTCCTTGTGTTTCTTTGGACACTCATTCTGAAAGTGACCAAAATCATGACAATAATAGCATTCAATAAGTGCTTTGTTCATACCTTATCTACCACGTCCACGTCCCCTTCCACGTGCGGCACCACGACCACATCCAAGACTACCAGAATGTTCCCCATGAACAATTTTCAATGCTTGTTCTTCAATGACATGACTAGACATTTGTTGTTCATGTACTCGGAGGCTACTTTGCAATTCGTCAATACTCATATGATCTATGGATTCCTCATTAGAGTAGACCACATAGTCAAACTTAGATGACATAGAACGCAAAATCTTTTCATTCACAGTAACGTCGCTTATCTTTTCACCAAGACTGCACATTTTGTTAGTAATTGTGATAGTACGAGCAAAAAAGTCAGTGACAAATTCACCTTCTTTCATGTGCAGAACTTCAAAATCTTTGCGAAGAGCCTGAAGTTGCGCACGCTTGACTTGGGCATTCCCTTATTACTTTTGCTTCAAGGAGTCCCAAATTCCCTTGGTCGTGTCCTTGGTCAAGATGGTTTCCAGGATGGTGCGATCAATGGCCTGGAATAAGTAGTTTTTGGCTTTTAAATCCTTCAATTTTTTGTCAGCAAGCACCTTCCGTTCTGCATCTGTGAGAGCTGCATCCTCTTTGGACATTCTATTTTCAACGATGTGTCAATATTCCTTGGAGCTAGCGAAGGAAATTTTTCATGAGCATGCTCTAATGCTCATCGAGCCGGGGAATTGCCGGCTGCACAAAGTTATTCTCTGAAGACATGATTGAGATTTGATACCAGATGTTAATATTGATAAAACAAAGTTATCAAACTGAGAGGAAAAACTCAATAATATTATTTCATATAGATGGGGCTATTTATGGTCTTACAGTAACAGAAACTAGAGATAAGAAAAACACTGCATTCAAACTCCCTAAACAATGGAGATCAGGTTAAAGATAAAGTCAACTTCCTAAACAATAGGAACTTATTAACAGAATTCAAGACTAAGTTTACTTCTAAAACTACTGCAACATTGACAATGTTAAACATTAGATATGTATGAATAATTTTTTAAGTGATAAAATTTAATATTGACAATGTATTTATTTTTTATAAAATATTTGTCCAATTTTTATGTCTAATTTCTAAAAAAATTCAATTAATAAAGTTAATGATTACCCACTGATCCACATAAGTAGGCAATTAACGAACTACTACCAAATTAATCACGGATGCACTATTGAATACGATGACAAGAATAATTCCTGTGGCCCATTACCATTACCATTACCATTAGAGAACAATTAGTGCAATTACAGTTGTGGGGGTTGAATTAAAAAGGTACACGTCGCATGCCAAAAATAAGCCTTGCTTCCTGCACTCCAACCTCAACAAGAGAAAATTCAAAACAAATCATTATTATTATGTTATACGACTCCCTTAATTTGTCCCGATAAAACTTGAACTAGTAATACTAGCAGTTCAATTTAATTTAATTTAATTTATATTATTTTATTTGGTGCAATTCAAATCTTCAAGTCACCCTATCCAATCAAAAGCTTAAACTAATAATATAAATGGTTGGTCGCTGCCTCGTTTTTCGTTGCAGGTGTTTTCTTTCTTTTAAAATTCCAACAGGGGTCGTGTGTTAAGGACAGAACCATATCTATCTTTGTCGATATATATAAATTGATTATAATATATATATATATATATATATATATATATATATGTAATTTGTTTTTTTTTACCCATATGTATGAGTATGAATGACTGACTGAATGAGCTGGTTAGATGTTTGATTAATTTAATCATTTTCCATAAAAAGTGGGTTCTCAATCTTTTGACTAATGATATGTTTATTCCAAGTTAATCTTATTATATATATATATATATATATATATATATATATATATATATATATATGTTACTACTTGTTTTTTTTCTTTAAAAAAAGAAGAAGAAAGAAACATGTTGACTACGACTTGCAACGTTTATACATGCAGTTGATAATTTCAAAATAATAATTATGCTAATAGAGTAATGTGTCACTAAAAATTTGAAATATAACTTAAATAAGTGTGAAAATATTGTTAATATATTTACTTTGATGACATAAATATCACTTTATCATTATGAATGGTCTTACTTTATCATTGATAACATGGTTAAGAAAGTAACAAATATATATCTTTCAAATATTTGGAAGGTAGAAGAAGTAAAAACCTACCACTTTGATATATATATATATATATATAAACTAATTAATAAAAAAATATATACTCCTACTTGAGAAGAAATTATAAAGTATAACTATATATATATATATATATATATAAATTGAATTGAATTGGATATATATTGTGTTGTGTCGGGGTACGGTGGTGTTTGTAAAAAAGTAAAGGGAGGTGAGGCAAATGACAAATTCTGTTTTGGATACATAAGATTTCTGATGCGTGCATGAATCTGGCTTTTGGTTTCTTGGTTTGATTTTTTTTCTGAAAAAAATATAAGAGCCGAATTATACGACTGGCCGGGGAAAGTTCTCACTCACATGCCACTGCTTTATGAATATGATTTGATATGTGAAAAAAAGGGTTTCATTTTTCTAATAAATTACAAGGATGTGGATATATTTAATTTATTTATTGTAAATATATTATATTCCTCGCACTCAATTAGACCAAAACACAAAAATTAATTCTTTCCAAAACTAGTGTAGCATAATATCTTAATTAAGCCCATACCACCAATATATGTATATTCGTAATTCTGTCATATGAACTCAAAGATAAGACCATCTCAAAGAAATCATACCATGTCACTTCCACACAAATCTACTTCAATTACATACAGGGAATTGATACTTCCACCACAACATTCTTCGCATGTAATTCTCACCTTTTAATCATAATTTGGTTAAAAAATAGGTCACACATACATAAACATTTTTTGAAATTTCCGTAAAACTTTTTGATATTTCATTTTTTAACGAAATGTGAACCCTACATGTGAAAATATCAAAAAAATATATTATGAAAGTATCGGTTCCCATACATATAATATCTCAAATACACAGTTATATATATATATATATATATATATATATATATATATATATATATATATATATATATTTAAAGGCTGAAGCGCAAGACAAATATTTCAAACTTCTTTTACAGCTTATAGTTAAAAATTAACTATTGTGAATTATCAATGATCATACATTAAAGCTTCTATTCAAACAATGGTAAAAAAAAAAACTTGGAAATTTTTTATGGCAATTTTCACCGTAGTCGAAAATATGATCGAAGTTCTGTACTTGCCACTAGAAACGTAACAGTACATTTTGAAACCAAGTTTTAATCCCTGAAATCAAGTTAAATATTTTAGATGTTCTGAGTAATCTATTTTTCGTTAACAATTGTAATGTTGACATCAAGATGACAAATGCTGACGTGATTTCTAAATCCATGTTTTCTTTTGAAATAAAAAATTAATTCATATCTGTACATTCATTTAAAACCCCACTCCCCCCCCCCCCAACAAAAAAAAATGTATTTCTAAATTCTTACGTATGAACTGGAGATTATTGGTAGTTTAATTACATAATCTTTTTCTTATTCTCTCACTAATTTAATGGCTACTGGAAGAATAAAAGCACTTATTTATTGAGAAAGATTAATGAGAAGGAACCAAGTGCAGTAAGAAGTATAAACTTGGTTTCTTTAAAGCTGACATGAAACATGCTTCCATGCCTTGAATTAACACATCATACTTAATTTACTATTAATACTATATGATTAAAGATTTATTATTCATTAATTATAAATATTCAACACTTGCTGCTTATGGGCTTATTATAGCTGTGGAATGTGTGCGGGTACGTCTTGCACAGTAGTCTCACCGTTGCTTAATCAGTTATTAGATGAATTAATTAAAGATGCGTCACCAGTGACTTCATTTA
Source organism: Panax notoginseng (assembly GCA_016801055.1). Lineage (NCBI taxonomy): Eukaryota > Viridiplantae > Streptophyta > Magnoliopsida > Apiales > Araliaceae > Panax > Panax notoginseng. The sequence goes on along the minus strand of CM029018.1, from coordinate 5,976,265 downwards.
ATTAATTTGTGGAATTTGTTTGAAAATCCAGACATTGCTTGAAATTCTTTTTAGTTATATAGCGTTTAATTAGTTATATAGTGTTCAAACTTTTCTCTCTCCGAATATTCGTAAGTGTGCTGAAATTTATTGTGATAAATTTATGTCAAATTATAATTGTAAAGTTTATGAATACATGAGATTAATTAAAATTATAAGAGGGTTCTACTTATTAAACAGCTTTTCAAAAAGGTTACCACTAATATTTATGCATATAATTGACAATCAAAAAATCGACGCAAACTTTCATAATATATACTCTATGTCATTTTAGAGTTGTACACAAATTAAAAAATGATTGTATAGCATTAAATATAATATCTATTGTTTATAATACCCTTAAATTATCATAATTATCATATTTATCTCATACTCTCTCTCATATGTAATATTTTCCTATATGGGGTAATTTTGAAAAAATTGTAATTAATTCTCTTAAATTATATAAAACGAAAAATAATTAAAAATAAATAAAATCATCTAAAATAATATGATATATATTAAAGGACGGAGGGAGTATCATTTTTCCTCGTGAAATATTCGAGCATCCCCTTCGAAATATGATAGTATGATTAAAGTCTCATTAATTGTAAAATGTAGTAAAAACGATGGACAACAATCTAGAGTTCTGCAATTTTCTTTAATACAAAAATTGATATTTTCCTATAAATATCCTATATTTTTCACAAAATTCATATGAAAATTGCCTTGTAAAAAAATATTAAAATTAGTATAATACCAGTTTTCTTTTCTTCACCAGGTGACGCCGTAACGTCAATAGAATAATTTCTGGTTAACATAAATGCATGGCTACTGAAGATTTATATCCACAAAAATAAAAAAACTCCCCCTCCGTCCAGACCAGAGCTAGCTGTTGGAATGCAGACTGCCTACCTAATAATCCACACGTGTGTGTACCTAACCAAACTAACCAATTTTCCCTAAGAAAGTCACGTGAACACACACACACACACACACACACACATATATATATATATATTGACTAATTAATTGGACCACCTACAAGCTTGGAATAGTATCAGGCTCAGCCACCTTTACCATAATCTTAATTTGATTTCAATGGGCTTTAAATTTCATTTTCTAGTAAAGGAATCTGAAAATATATCCACTCATTTCTTTACTTTTCTTTTCTTTCTCTGAAAGTAGTCGGTGTTTTAGGGCCCATATGTTATCGAAGTGGTCTAGTGCGATCTCATACGCAACCATCGGCTGGTCTGCTTACGATTACAGAATCGTCCACAAAAATCCCCTTACCTCTCTCTCTCTAAAAAAGAAGCGTTCGGCTTCATAAGCGTCGTTGACGCATGTTTTTGTTCTTTTTGTCCAGCTCCCCGAAAACAAGGTGACTTGCATGTGTTAATCATCATATAGCTAGCGTTCCTTTTGAGTCGGGATCAAAATCTTTTTTTGAGTATGAAAAACTATGGGTTAAATTTTCTCAACAGAATGAAATTTCTTGTATGTAACTCCAGAGCAGATGATTGGAGTGCCCTTTCGAAATATGGGTTAGCCATTATTTGTTTACATAAATTTTGATGAATCTACAAGAGTTTCCTTATATCAAAATTAAAGTATCAACACAAGAATATTAAAAGAAATATACTTCATAAAGTAGGAACAATAATTTCATAAGAAAGAACTAATCTAACAACGCAATTAAGTTACCAATGAAATTTAGAATAATAAATATAAAGAGAGTAGTGTTATGTGGAGGACATATATAAATAAATCCCCACCATACGACCAACACAAGCCGTGACTGTATTAATGCACATCATCTTTTGTTACATGTTCTAAAGTAGTCAACTCTTATCTTTGACCATCCACATGTAGAGCAAATCAAGCCTTCTTTAATTACATAAATCTCTGACGGGTGGGCGGGTCAATATGATTTTCTTAATCAGAGATATTTTGCACCTTTTATTTCAGATAATTATGAAAAAAAGAAAAGGAAACGGAGGCTTTTCACATAGAGATATGTATAATCCTTATTGTCTTTGTTCAGTTATTAGCGTTTACGGGCGGCGATAGTATTTAATAGTTTCGATCTCAACCAATTTTTGTTGCGTTACGTTTCTTAATCGTGTTTATGAAATAAACTAATTTTAGAATTTTAACTGCATTTATGTAGTAACTCCAGTCCAGTCAGAAGGGAGAGCTAGGGCCCACTGCATTTTGAAAATGTGAACACCACATACCCATTTCAACCAAAAGTACAACCTTGTGTAACATACAAATTACATACTTTGTTAGAAAGTTAATCTCATTTTTTGAGGAGTGGACTAGTTAGCCAAGTATACAGTGAACCCCTATAGTGGGAGTTCCTTTCACCAAAAACTATGATAATTTACGCGTGGAAAAAAGAAAAACACCGAAATCTTAAACATAACTTGGTCTAGGAAGGAAAGAGATGGATGGAATGAAATTCAAACGAAGGCTACTCCTTTCTATATTTTGGGCCATGTCTAATTTTTCAGACTTGGTTAATTCCATAATACAACTTCAACCCAACATAACCACTTGAATAGGAAAACAAAAAAAGGTTACTTATCTAAGACTTCAAAATCTTTAATTTCATTTTACTCAAATAACAAACCATTTTACCCAAGTTAAATATCCTTCTCCTAGTCATAATAATCTCATTCTCGGATCTGGTACAAGTAGTATGGCCCACTACCATAAGCAAATGAGTTCCAATTTTAACACCCGGCCTCTAAAAGTAAATTACATGTTATAATTTACACTGTTTATTATCCAATGTTTGGCCTTTGCCGCAGTAATGGGGTAAATGAGTCGAGAATACAATATAACCAACAAAAAGGAAAAATGAATCAAACCAAGTTCAAAGAGCAAAATAAATAAAAGACGGGAAAACATTAAAAGTTAAATAGAAAGAACACAATAAACTACCAGACTATGAAAATTGACTATTGAACAACATTTCCATTATTATCCTTGCAGGTTATTGCTGCCCGGGAACAAGTGTAGGTAAAATACATCTACCCGCGATAACCAGGTGGCGGCGGCCTTCTACTCGTTCCCCTATCTAGTGCTGAGAATGTGTTCCCAAACTGTTGAGGATGACCATAGCCTCTGCTAGGGTTTGGATTTGCCTGGGGTGGCCGGCCACCACCACCACTCTGGTGATGATAGTTGGTAGCACCATATGATTGAAAGCTTCCACGGTTATTGTACCCCCCCTGCTGATAAAATTGAGCACCGGCTGGGATCGGGGGTGTTTGGGCCACATGATGAGGACCGCGTGGTTGATATACATATCCATTTTGCTGCAATCCTGGCGCATAGTGTCCATGAGTAAGATAGTCCCTACTCTGATCAGCGGGAAGCTCGCTCCTTTCCAATGGTGGGTGATACCTACTCTGAGGATTACGTGTGGCTGATGGCACATATGGTTGACCATAACTATGGTCAAACCGATTCTGTACAGGAACAGGATTGGGTAGGTTGTGGTGACCTTCAGAGCTATGAGCAAGATGAGCTGCGTTAGGAGGTGCCATTCTGTACTGTTCCCGACCCTGGTGTCTATTATTCTGGTAGGAAGGATATGGAGGGCCATGTGAAGCAGCATATGACGGAGGTTGGGCATATTGATCTCCATAACCATTCCTTTCTGTCTTTACCTGTAAACTATTAGCTACAAGTCGACGTGCAGCATCACCGAGATGCGGGCCAGAAATGCTTCCTTGGGAGTTGTGTCTGAAAGGAGGACCATATACCACAACAATTACTTAGGAGACTAGAAAACATAACCCAGTAAACTGACCAGTAGATATTACCAAAAGTTTTGAGTATACCTTCTATTTTCCCAGGGCTTCCTCCCAGAATCTTCGTGCCACAAAACAGGCTCTGGTGTTAGATCCCCGACCGTGACAGTCTGTAAGAAGATAAGCATATATTATTGATGAGGAACTGCCAGGCACCAAATTTACATTCCAAATAAAAACAGGAATGCCTCAAATCGCCAGATTCAACTCATTTAAGAAAAGCAAAAAAGAAAAATAAATAGGCAACAATTTACGGTCAAAGGAGAAAGATGATTTTAAAAAATAAATATGTGCTGCAGCGTATCCTGAATATTATGGTGAACACTGAACACCACAAATTTACCTACATAAATGGCAAATCTCTAATGTAAGCATACGTACTCGAAATATAGATATACTGGGAAATCATATTTTTATATATATGCTTTTATGTATTTGGCAGGGAAGTAAAAAATTTCAGTGTCTACAAGGCAAACTTCACACTACAAGAATCTATATTATGGCAAGCTCTAAATGTAAGCATGTGTATCAAAATAGGTACAGGTACCATAGTGTGCATGGGCGGATGCACACTATGGCAGGGGGGACAAGTTCCCACTCTTGATTTTTGAAATTTTTTTGTTAGTATAGGGGGTATTTAAGTAAAGTGATCTCTCTTTTAAATAAAAAAAATAAGTGACTTTAAAAAATAAAACTTTAAAGAATGATTTTATAGTAATTTTTATGTACTCCCTCCGTTCTAAAATATAAGATCATTCGACTCTTTGAAGTCAATATGAGATATTTTACACTAAAAATTGACCTAGATACATTAAATTTTCGTCAATACAATAATAAATATTATAAACTATTAAAAAAACACTAATTATAAGATTTATTGTTTTGTAGTTATTTAATAAATTTCATCAATTTAAAGTGTGAATGTCTAAAATTGACTTTCAAAAGTAAAAGATGATCTTATAAATTGGAATAGAGGAAGTATTTTTTTTCTTTGAAATCTATATTTGGTGAATTTTATTATTCTCTTTGTTTCACAATAACAAAGAGTCTCATTTGTCAATATTTTTGTTCCACGAAAATATTCTTTTTATTGATAGTAGTATAAATGACATAACATTCTCAAATTTGGTATCATAATTTCACTACATGTCACCATTATTAAACTAAGAACTCATTATATTTAATTAGGAAAAAATACGTCATTAGTATTTGCATGTTTTACACACGAGACTTTTTTTTTGTGTAATGGATAGTAGCTTTGTTATTTTTATTCAGTTATTAGGGTGCCCCCTCTTGATAAAATCTATGCGTCCACCTGTGTAAACAATTCAGAGCCTCTAAGGCAACTAACTTCACTAAAAAGATCTAATTCTTATTGTTGTTACCTACATTAACTTGCTGATTGATTGTTTAGTAATATCAATGCCCATAAAGAAAGCATAAATATCATAGAAAATAAATTAAATAGAGAAACACAACTGCAAGTTAATGTATAAGTATAAATGCCAAGAAAGAATTGCATTTGTAAACTGAAAAATTCATAGTCAATGTTTAAAATACCTTTTTGGGGGGTTTAACTCCTGGAGGTGGTTGTGTGATATGTTTATGAGCATCTGGAAGTCTGTAAATAGCACAACTGAATGCAAAGCCGTACAAGTGTGTTAAAAAGAATATATAAGGTTCTAACTCGAATGATTCAGTAGAACGTTTTCATTACTTACATCACTTGATTGTCCATAATATCCTCCATCCCCTCAACTGGTGATCTGAAAATTGGAGGGCACGGATCTCCACCACAAAGAGATATATAACCATTCATCCCGCCACTGCATGTAGCCCTAAATAAAATCAGAAGAGTCCAAATAGATCTTAAAAGTTTATTATCAGCAAAAATATTCCATGTCAAGAATAAGTTGCTGATAAAACAAGGAATAACTATAGTTTGAAATTAAATGTTCCAGCTGTAGAGTAAATTGTAGAGGATCCAATCCCTTTTACTGCTTAAAAATTCAAACAGAAGTTCACAAGCTAAGTTTCTGGTTAAATGGGATAGCGGACAGGGTTTGTAATATTTACTACTAAGACGATCATATTTAAGCACATATTCGAGGGATTTCCATTTTAATAAAAAGAAACAAACATGACTATCAATTTTCTTGCATAAACCTCTGCTATATGCATGGGATGACTGAAGGAGAATCATGCACATATAACACTTTCCCACAGGAAAAATAATTCAATACTAAAATATCAAAGGGCTTTAGAAATTATAAAGTCGCTCAAACTGACTTCAGTCTCTGATCTTGAACAATTTTTCCTATAAATAAGAAGTGGAGGACATTGTTATGAGAACAATAATGAGATAATAACATCTAATTTCATTTTCAAAATTATTGATATTTAAAACTATGCATGGCAAAATATTCATGCCAGCCTAAACCAATTCATAGAGTAATGATTTAACTAAAGCTTATGTCTGTAAGAGGCATGACACTTGTGATAGAGATTACACCCTCCATCGGCTTTAGCAATCTCCTCTAGCAAGTACACATAATTGAACAGAAATCAAACAAGTGAACAATGATGCATACCTAGCCCTCGGATCAAGTTGCTCCTTGACTTGAGTTCGTTCTTCGTCTGTCAACTGCTTACAACGATCATTAAGAGAGAATATGTACGGAGATAAAGGGTGGGATAATGCGACAAAAAACATGTCGCACATTGTGCTGTTTCTTCGCACTTCTTCATCCTGCAAAGAGAGATTATTTACAAAATTACCTTTGCACAACACCTGGTAGCTGAGTAAGTTTTAGAAGCATCATTCATCATACCGTTAAAGTATGCTCAACTTTTGCAACCTCTGCTAGAAGACGACCTTCATCAATGAAAGGCAGCTTGGCAATACCCTACAGACATTGAACATACAGAAAAAAAATGTCAAAAAAACATTCTATTCTACTTATGTAGAGCAGCAATTCCCCATTAATCATGTCCATGAGGCAAACGCCGCAAACCTAAGATGTGACATGGATGAAAACGTACCTGCCAAGCAAATCTCTTGCCGTTCATGTCCACATCGAAATCTGGTAAATAGACCAAAAGTAAATTCAATAAAGAGAAAACTTTGAAAGTGCTTTGTCATTTGGCCAAACAGTAACCTACCAGTTGGATAAAAATCAATTATAGGCGAGTTTGGATCTGTCATCAATTTCCTATATTGCTGAGGAAGTGCATGTGAGCTGCAAAGTGAACCCAGTTAGAACTTTACAAGATAATAAAAAATCTGAACAAAAAAGAGAAGAAGCCAAGTACAACCTGGCAGCAGGAAAAACCCCCAACAACTGATTAAATGGTTTGAATGGAGAACCTAGTTCAAAGTTTACATTGAACTGTGCAAGATCCTTGAGATCAGAAGCAAATGGTGCATAATGGTAAGGATAAAACCTGCAAGAAAGAACTTGTATTGAAAATCTAGACATGCTAAAGAAACAATGCAACATGTTGTGGTGCGCTCTTCAGAAACATTCATAGTAAGTATATGTTGAGCTAAAAAGTCTCACATTGGGCAATCTAAGTCTAGAAACTAACTATATAATCATGAGTCTACTCTACTCATTACTAGTTGGATGCTTCAACATGGTATCAGAACAGATAATTTCATTCGTTTACAAGCCCCAACAAACACGTGCTAGTGTCACCCGATGTGTTTGACTCAAAATTATGACAAACCTTAGAGAGAGTGCTGAGAAACAAAGCCCCACATCAGGCAAATATAAGCCATGAGACTCACTAGATGATCCAGGGAGGTCATTCCACTCATTACTAGTTGGTTAATTATATGCTTCAATACTTCATGTGGAGTAAGAGAACATAATCTAGAACTGAATGCTGCAATAAACCTTGATAAAATCCACTCTTTCAAAAAGGTATGCAAGTGCCCTAATGAAATACTGAACGTAATTGTATATTTGAGTTGCATATAAACTGTAGAAAAAATAGTTAATGTAAATACCATTGCCAGGAACAAACCCCTTCGTAGTAATAATGCATAACCCAGCATAGGCCTTCTGTGTAACTCATTACCTACCAAGAAAGAACATCAAAATTTTTGTCAACCCGTACTGATATATAAATGCACTTGGAACAATTTCAGATTAATGACCTAAAACAAAATCATGTAAAATGTTGACCACAAAGAGAGGTATTATCAGATGTCAAACCACCTAAATTCAAGAGGTGGTCATCATTAGCCTCCACCTTCATAGTTGATTGCTTTACTTGAACATAATTTATGCTACTTTAAGGAAAGCTTTAACATAAAGCCCAGAGGTGTTTATTACTTCAAGCGAGGTGTACATTTCATACTTCAATCAACATACATTTTTGGGGAGACGGGAATATATATGTATGTATAAGTTGGCTCTCTCCAGTGAACCATAGGGAGCGCACTAAAAACAAACCGGCTATAGCGACGGTTTTATCCGTTCATAGAAAATTGGTTTTCTATACTATAGCGACCGTCGCTATAGCCGGTTTATTTTTAGTTCGCTCCCTATGATTCGCCGGAGAGACAGACCGTGTATGTATATATATTACCTTCGTTCCTAAAAGATTATCGTTTAAAGTTTTGGCACATGAATTAAGAAAGTATCATTTACCAAGTAAAATTTGTTTGAAATTCTATTACTACCCTTTTATGGGAAGTTGAAAACTATTAATACAAAGGATATAATTTTTTGGGACAATGAGAGAAGGTAAGAGTAATATAAGAAAGTAAATAATTTATTCTCCTCGAAAGTTGTAAACGACAAACATTTTGGAACAAATTTTTCCTTCTAAAACGACAATCTTTTAGGAACGGAGGGAGTATTATATAAGAAAAATTATTGTTGTGGTTGTCACAACTAGTTGGTTTGGCTACCAAATGACATAGTTTTGATTAATAAAATGGTAAAATGACAACAATACCATTAATAAAATTGATTAAATAACACAACTACTCATGTTAATATACTTGGGTCACAACTAGATTGTTGTGGAGACCCCGTCAAATCTATATAATATTAACGAAATTGATTAAATAACTCAACAACCCATGTTATTACTCAAACGACTAGAATATACTTTTTTTTTAAATTACCAAATTAAAAGTTGTAAATTAAAAAAACAAACAAGCAACCTCCTCACTAATTAAGTGCTGAGAACAGTTAAATTAGTTCAGCAGGGTTTAAGTCACTACTGGTCATAATTCAGCCGATGCAAGTCAAAGGACTATAGATCAACCTGATAGTAAACATACTCGCTAATATTTCTCATTTAGTATTCACATCAAGTATTTAAAATTTTGAAAAAATATTTCTCATCGAGTATTTAAAATTTAAAACATGTGTAAGGTAGTTTTTACTTCTACTAATGGCTCTCCCCGTGGAAAAAAGGGGGGAGCAGCTATAGTGCTATACGGATGGGGTCAACAGTATAAGTCAACCAAAATTAACCCATCTTTATAAATCTATTAGAAAGCAAGGGAAATGCATATTAAATAACTTACAACATCTTTTCGAATAGCATCAAGTTCCTCGGGAGTTTTTACAGAAAACTTTTCTTCATAATACCTCTCTTTCCAACCTGGCACTCCCAGTTTCACCTGAAGAGAGCAAACTAAAAAATGAAATTCCCCTGCTAAATCACTAATAGTGGCAAGGATCTGATATAAATCATATCAGTAGATAAAACATCCTACGAAACAGATAATCCAAATTTGATTTATAGATAAAAAGTAACGGCTTACAGCTAAATTATTTAAACCCCGTTAAAAATTACTTGCAGTTGTTAATATTTGTCTTCTGAAATCACATTGTTGCATCTTACAGGTATCAAGTTAACCAACTTCCTGTCTAAGTTTACATGACATCTACTTGATTTAAGACAATCATTATTATGCCTTTTTTTTAGTTAATGCAAGTCTTCTGTGGATGTATGTGGTAAATGCTAGTATAAAATCACAGCTATATAATAAGGTTAAACTATTGCATTAAATGTCTAATAGACTGTACAACAACAAAAATAAGACACTGTAATAGCTATACATTCAGCTTTGCTTATGATCTTGCAACTGGTTCCTAACGCCATGATGCTTCAAAACGTTTTACCAAACATGTAAACAGATAATGTGAACACATTTTTTAGAGCTAATTTTGATCCCAAGAATAGGGATTCGAACCAGCGAGCATGAGATTATTTATTTCTCTCTCAAGGCCTCTGCCATTTCTTCCACCACTTGGGGTTAGCAGATGTAATATGAATACTTAATGCCATATCAGGCACAGAAAAACATACACGGTATTAAACCACTTAACATGCATCTGGCTTATACCTTGTCTTCCTCGGGATTCTCAGAATTGAAAGCGTCAGATTTTTCACGAAGTAACCCCTTTAACTTTGTCTTCAATTCTTCTTTATTTTCACATGCCTGAAGAGTAGAAGACAACTAATTGAGCCAGTAACATTTTAACAAGTAATCTAGTAGAATATGATAGTTAAAGATTATGATGTTATGTTACAAAAATTAAAGAGGCAACTATACATGCACTGTTTGAACTCTACTAGCAAAAGCAGACCAAATAAAAGGTCAGTCGTAGAAATCATCTAGAGAATGGCTAATGGAGCCAGAATTGTATTAAAGTTCCTCTCTCGAAGAAAGAAAACTTACTTCTCTTTCAAGATTATTCTCTGCTTCAACAATAGCAGCACCAATAGTGGCCCCAGATGATAAACGCGCAACTTTTGAGGGTTGCTTATGGGCTGGCTTATCAACATCAGTTGTCCCAGAACCATTAGTAGTTTGCCCGAGTTGGTTGCCGTTTCTAACAGTTGCTGAGTTTGTGGAACTGTTATTGGATCCTGATTGCTGATATGGTGAAGGTGAATGACCTGAGGCAAGACGAGAACCATGAAACCTAGTAACTGGTACCATATCAGGTTTGAATTGTGGTTCAGCATCATCTCCTCTTTTCACTTGGGCTTTATCACGCTTGATTCTTTCAGCTTGTCTCTGAATAAGAGAGGAAACATAATCTTTATATCAATTAAAAATATTCTCATAATCAACAAGCAGAATAACGTCCAAGGTTTGATTTATTACTTCCAATTTTAATTTAAACCCAGACAACCAGTCAAGACATGACAGATTGGTCAAATCCTCCTCACCTTATTAGTCTTTCAGAGTGATATAATTGACATGATTCATTAAGCATAAAAAAGAACCATCCCCCTTCCCCCCACCCCCCAAACAAACGAAAAGAACAACCAGATATAATGATAATGCCAGTACTTTTATTGTTAAATACAGGAATCCCTAAATTTCTTTTTCCATTCATTTGAAGTAATATAATTAAGAAATGAGGAAGATAATTGTATCAAACCTGATGCAACCGAGATCTTTTAAGAAAAATTTTGTCTTCATACGATCCCACAGCTTGAATGAAATGCTCTACCCTGCTCAGGTCCGGCTAAACATAGAAATCAATGCAGAAATAAGGAAAATACTTGAAGATTAATTAAGGATATAATCCTTCAAGCATACTTGAGAGGAACGGCTTGCTTATATATATAAGGAAACTTGACCAAAAGATCACTAATTTGAATACCTTGCTTCCATCAGTCAAATAACCACCTAAAGCCTTGAATTCCTTCTTGTACACAGCCAAAAGCAAATTAATTGCACCCTAGATAGCAAGCGTTGAAGAAATTGAGAAAAAAGAAGAGGATAGTTAATATTCTTGAGATTCTTCAAAGAAAGCGAGGAAACCAGTAGCCTAAAAGATAGACACTTCACAACATAATGCAAACTTAGCAGAATGTGTAAGAATAACAAATCTATGAATTAAGATGCTGAACTGCATGCCTCCATCTCAGTCCAAAATCCAGTTATAAACATCAGCGACGGAAATTGATTTCAATTAACATTTCAAAATCTCGCATTGTCCATTATCCTATCAACTACTACAGAAAATGTGGCCATCTCAAACAGTATAAATTAGTCTAGTCAACTATAAGTTTTCTAATTCTGCGACTCCAATGGCTCGCAAGCCTAAATTAATCCCTCAATTTATTATGTGTCCTCTAATCAAATTTGTCTATTAATATATCTTCTGGTTCCAAACCTGTATCACTCGTATCTCCATCAATTTTGTCAGTAACTTATAACAAATTTCTTAATTTTGAGTTTCATAGTTCTGTATTCTTTTTGGTGCACTACTAATAATTTCAGCACTGATTAATTGTTTCAAAGTCTTTCTTCCTAGCTTGCTCCATCACGCCAAATCTTTTTCTCTGGCAACTTAATCTTCATTAGCCATCAACAACCCCATCCATAAATTAATTGAAATTCGCAGGATACTATATGTTTACCGTTTAGAAAGGGCAAAAGGTTATTAAGGTCAACTTCCCAAAGACCAGTGATCTTCTCTAACTACGCCTGTTGTGTCTGTATACGGATTAGGTGTTCACATATCACAAGTTTCAGCCAAATTTAACATTTCCATGGATACTCAATTGAAAAAGAAAATATTTAACAAACCTCACGAATCTCCAGTGTAGGCATATGTGGTAGAAAATCATTGCCGACAAAGAAACACATGAAGATGAAATCATCGACGATGCGCTCAAAATCAATCTTGAAAGAAATGTTTGGAATCCTCATCTCATATTCCAAATACTCCCTAAGAGTCCAAATGTTGAGAAACTGCAAGATGTACTCGTCTTAGGAAGCATGATAAAAAGGATTAATATAACTAGTATTGACAGAGTATCAATTTTGTTATTCATAATGTAGGGGCCAAAACTAACCTGGTAAGGCTTTTTAGGCACAACATCACCTTTCTCATCAAACTCCCCTGTCTTCCTTTTTGCCTTTCCTTCACATTCTGCTGCCATGTGGCCTATTTGACCACAAAGGAAACATTTGTCTTGCTGTCCCGGAGTGAATACAACCTGGCAAGCAAATTTTGGGCTAAAGATGTTGATTATTTGTGGCCTTGAAGAGAAAACAAAGAGTCAAAGACACACCGCATATTGCAGATAAACCCAAAAATAACCATTTGCTCTTGTTAACAGAAACTCTAAAACTAACTGTCAAAAATTGGAAGCTTATTTCTTCTCTTTTTTTAGATAAGTTGCAAAATTTAAAAGATAATGATACTTTCTTTTATAAAAGAAAGATAATGATATTTGAGGAAGAAGTTCTAGGATACTCGGGAAAGCAATTAGTTTAACAGATTCTTATTCTTATGCTGCTTAGAATGAGAATTCAACTTCAAAATAGCATGCATCATGCATGGAAGCCTGAATTAAGCTTGCTATTCTTAAGAGACGGAAAGATTCCGAGAGAAAGTAGCATACTAACCTCCCTAAGGATTGAAAAATGAACTTCATGGGTAGCCAAAGCCAACATGATGAGATCAGCATCCTGTTATTCAGCATCAGTTAAAGATTCAGTAACAACAGTCAATAGTGCAGTAAAAAAGGAAGAACTGTTGAGTTTACAGAAAGTACACAGTAAGCTGAATCAGAAGACATACCAAACCATACAGGCAGTGGCGTGTATTTGGATCAAATTCAGGAAGATTTCTTTGGAGACGAATATAAGACATAATTTTGTGCTCCCCTTCACCAGGAACATTTGCATCAGAAAGTATAACCTTCAAAAGAATAGAATGATAAGCAACACATAGAATGTTATTCCTTAACCAATTCGCACACCCATGGCCAAGTCCACAATTAGAGGTTTACATAAGCTAGGATATAATAAAAACTTGAGCACTTAATGGAAATCAAATGTGTAGTTGAGATCAATAATACCTTCACAGATTTCCATCCAGGGTCATTGTTCAGTCTACAATGGACATAGTACTGCAGAGCAATTGACAAAACGGCCATAAACTCAGTCCCGGGAGTGATAACATTAGAATCACATACTTGTGATTCCTGTTTCGGAGGAAGCTTTCTGCCTTCTTTCTCAAACTCCTCCCTCAACCTTTCCTCTTCGGCTGCCTAGAAAAAAGGAGTCACAAACTGTATCTAGAAGGTAGTAAGTTGCACAAGATACATATACAAGAGGTACTCACTGCATCTGCTGCATCTTTGGCTGCTCTGAAACGCCTAGATCGCTGCTGATTCATTTTAGCCCTTGGGGCAACACCATCTACAACAGGATCCAGCTAATTACAATCAAAAATACAAAAGGAATTTAATCAACTTCCATTAAATACAAAGATATTTTAACCATTCACCCACCAATAGCCATATATAGCAGCTTTCGAGGTCGCACCATCACGAAAAGTCTGTCAATGTAGTCAAACATGCACTGAAACACCTCATTGAAAGATGTTGGAGAAGGCTGCAATGTAAAACAAGGTATTGGTGTCCACAAATAACGGTTCAATAACAAAGGGCAATCCAAAAGGTTGTATACATAACATAAACAATGAAAGAAATGAGTAAAAAAAATTAAATAAGAAACTGAAGAGTACTTATAAAATTATTGAAAAAATAATAATTGGACCAGTAAAACATTGTTTATAAAGCCACGAAACCACATAGAACTACCTACAAAGTAAGGATACAGTTCGAGGATTCCGGTTCACCAAGCATGGATTTGACGATTCGGCAGACACTTAAATATTAAACAAATTATACATATACAGGTAAATATCTATAAATATACACACAGACATTAAAATTTCAATACCAATAAATAATAACTAGTATTCCTGGCACACATGTATGTCAAAGTGAAAAAAAATGTGCGCACAATTAGATTAGGTAATAAGTATACTGAACGTTATTCTTCGGCTCTATATCTTATCTTACACACTACAAAACCAGTAATTATAAATCCTTTACTCTACATATCAAAAAACTATATCTTCTGAACTTGTCATAATTTATAATTCCTGAGAACACCGAACCAGACTTACTCCAAGTAGCCCACACGGTTCAAGAAAGGCAAACATCCACTATAATTCATCAATTTTTTAACCAAGAGTCTCGCCTTTGTCACCCTGTAGCTTTCCACTTTTGCCTCCTTTTTTACAACCACAAAACAGCTATCATTTGGAGGACACAACTCTACTATACTCCAGCCATGTGCCGACATGTGTCAACAAGAGACTTGTACTGTATGGAAACAACAAATTGATAGAGAACCACCAACGGAAGGAAGAAGAACATAAGATGAAGAAATAATGATAAGGAAATGCACGTCCCCTAACTTCATCCTCCCTATACTCTAAAACTCATTCAATCAAAAAAATCCATAGCCAGCAGCGATGTTCTAAAAATTCTCGCCTAGGCGCTAGACCCCCCTTAGCGCCCCGCCTAGGCGTCAGGCCCCACTTTGGTGCCTCGCCTAGGTCCAAGGTGACAAAAAAATCCTTCCAAGAAATTAGGCGTGGCCTAGGCGGGTCTAGGCAGAGAGGATTTTTTTATTTTAATAACTACCTAAACCAGATCTTGATATATTTATTTTTTTAATAATTTACCATATTCATAATACAGGTTATAGCATATCAAATTACAACAAGAAGTGAACAATATCAAGTCAAAATAGATAATTTTATTATAGTTGTAATTTTTTGAACTTGTACCAATTTCAAATTATATAAATGATGATACATTTGTAATATTTTGTTTAATTCAATATAATTCTTAAATTTATGCTTAGTTTCTTGAGTTTAATATTGAATTAAATTTTTGAAATTTGAAATTTTATTATTTAATAGCAATCTTGTTTATGAATAAAACTAATACGTTAAAAATATGTTTGAACTTTGAGCAATTGCATATTTGTGTTTGAATTTTGACATTAGCAATATGGATGTTACCTTTAATATCTTTATTATAAATTGTTTTGCTTTATACTATTGTTTTGTTTGGATAAATGTAAGATAAAATATTAAAATTAGCTTAAAATAAAAAATTCCGCCTAGGCCCCGCCCAGGCCCCCTAGGTGCTAAGCTCCCCCTGACCGGCCGCCTACCGCCTACCGCCTTGCGCCTTTTAGAACATTGGCCAGCAACAAATGAAGAAGATGAACATATCTAAAAACTAGATAATGCACTGAGTCTTAAATATTTTCAAAACAGGCTGTTCTTTACATTTCATACAATTCACCTGCGTTGCAATTTGCAAAATATTCTACAGTTTCCTTTACCCAGCCATATATTTAATTAAGAACCTTATCGTATCCCTCAACCGAATATAGACTGTACAAGTCTTGACATCAACATTAACTAAGAAACACGTCTCAATTATTTAACTTCACGTTCCAATAAAAATCCCTAGTAGGCACTCATATGTCTTCCAAATTACAGACTCCATCTTTCCTAAAAGGAGAGTTCGTCTCATAGGCATTAAGGTTTGGTGATGACACTGGCAGTTTTGTTCTTTCTTATGCATTTCCTCAAGGAATGTTAATCTTATTGGAGGCTCAATCCATCAAACCATAAAATAAGCAAGCCTTAGTATCCTTCGAATGTGGATAAACAGAACCATAGCATTACTCAAAACCAACATTTTTCGATTCCAATATACTCGGAGTACTTTAACACATCATAACATATGAAACAGCTACACGGCATTACAAATTAAGAAACAAACAAACCATTACAACAATTTACAGCATTACAATCACCAACTAATCAACTATATGTTTTTTCAGACATCAAAATCAATGCACCACCATAAATTTCACAGTTTCAAAGCAACATAGAACGAGAACAATCAACCATAAAAATGACAATAACCACATAATCAAAGAATCAAACTCATATACAAATAATCAAAATCATATACTCCCTCAGCCCCAAAACAAAATCCCATTTGCAATTTTTTATGTTCCATAAAAAGGTCCCATCTTTGTTGATGTTAGTATAAAATGACACCACTTTCTCAGGTTTAACATAACAAATTTCATTATCATGCCATCAAAACTAAACAATCATTATATTTAGGGTTCAACATGGAACAAAAACATAACTTTTATGCAAATTTTGCAAGTGGGACTCCTTTTGTGGAACAAAGGTAGTTAATAAAATCGAAAGCAAAATTAACTAATCCTTACCCGGTCTTCGGGGTGAAAACAGGGATGAATAATCCCATTCATGTCGAGATAGAGATTATCGTATTCAATATTATTCGGATTAGGTTTACTAGTATCCACCGGAATCTTAACTCCCTCGATTTCAACGGCTTCTTCTTCAATTACATCCGCCACAACCATCGGATACTTCTCAGCTAACCACCGGTAAAATGCCGGAACTCCCATCGTGAATCACTAAACTCCTCTAGCTACAGTAAAATATAATCTCAAAATTTCAGCAAACAATTGATGGATACAGAAAAATATTCATACATATAGATATATTTATATAGATACTAAATAAAAACCGATATAGATAAATTCCAAATTGATTGATACACAAAGATAGGCATACATATAGATATATTTATATAGATTGTAAATAAAAACCAATATAGATAAATTCCAATTCGTATAGGGAGGGAGATGGAATATGCGAATAAGAAATCAGGGTTTGAAGCATACTCGTTAGAAAAGAAAGAGGATTTGAGGGGAGGTTCAAGTTAGGGCACGATACTAAATTATGGGACAGGTATGCCACTGGGTGGTTGGACGAGATAGATGGTGAGATAAGGGATTTTTGGGTGGTAAGGAGGGTGATTATGTCTTTATGTAAGATGGAAGTGTTATTGGTTACTATGTAACGTACTACTGAACAAAAAGCGTTACAACAATCACGTATAAGGTGAAAGGTTCAATTCTTATTGAAAATCGCTTATAAATCTATCAAACAAAATATAATTAATTTTAAATTTATCGTTCATTATTTCGTCCAAAATTTTGAATAAATTTTACCGTCTATAGTATTGGAAATACGAGACATAACTAGTACATATTAAAAATTCAACAACTCTCTTCTTTAAGTTAAAATAAATTATTGTAATAAATTAAAACATTTAAAAAAAAGTATGTATGATGGACGTGTTTTATGTATTTGTAACTTAAATAAATTTCGTTTTAAATAAATTGTTATTTGACAAACGAGATTTTTAAATACATTTTGTGAGCTTAGATTTTAGAACTCTCAAAGCGGTGGATGTACAAACACTTATAAAATTGATGATGTTTAAATTTGATAATTTCATAAGTTTTTTTTCACATGAATAATAAATAGAGTCTATCTCATATGGAAATATTAAATTTAATTGTGAAAAAAATTTGAAACTTTGTAGGAGATGAGAATAAATTTGAAATAAAAAGTTCGGCCCAAGAAATAACTTGGGTCAACTGAAATCCTCCTAATCACATGATGCTTTTAATTGAAACTTAAAAGGGTTAATTACATATTATAGTACATTTTTAAAAGTAATTACAAAAATCATACATTCATAAAATAATTACAAAAATATGACATTTCATCGTATATATTTACAATACTAATACAATTAAAAGTCCTTAATTTAAGGAATTAATATTAATGGGGCAAATGTCTGTTTTTTAAAACGCGTGATAACCGCCGTCTATTATCTGTGCAGGACTCTTCCGCCCTAACTACTTCCCTCTCTCCGCTCAAAACCACTCATCGTCTTTCTCTTCTGCCGCCGCAACACCACAGAGCATCGATAAGAGTGGTGACATATGATTGTTGCCACGGATCCTTAGAAAGCTGTTATTTTTTTTCACTAATAATTGAGCAATTTTTGTTTTGTTATATGGTAGATCTACAAAGTTTCTGCAATTGATGTTGAAGCTCTGAAATCTCCATTGATGGGACTATTTGAAAAGCGTCTTGCCAGAAAGTTCTTTATCTATGTCCAGGACTATGAGGAAGATGATCCCAAATCTCATGAAGTACTGGATTTGAACAAAATAACAGCACGTGATCTTATTACGTACGTCTCCAGTCTTTTGCTATTAAATTGTCTGCCCAAAGGAACATGCAAAGGTTGTATCTTCGTGTGAAGTTGAAAGTTTTCTCCACTTTTGTCGCTCCTAACTAAACTGGTTTTGGTGTACATGTTGTTTATGTATCGGTTATCATTAAAACATATTTTGGTTACTATCATATAAATATTTGGTTACTTCTTTAGTATGTTTTTGGTTACTGTTAGTTTCTGATTTGGATTCTATTTTTGTTTCATTGAGTTGGGATTTTGGTTACTATTTTTTGTTGTTTTGGTTACCATGTATTTGCTTAGTATACGTGGGTTGACTAAACCGTGTTTGGTCTATATGTTGTTAATGTATTGGTTACCATTAATATATGTTTTGGTTACTAACATATAACTGTTTGGTTACTTCATTAGTATATTTTTTGTTACTGTTGGCTTATGATCTGGATACCATTCTTTTTTTCTCAATTAAAATTCTGGTTATTTTTATATGTTGTTTTGGTTCCAATATATTTACTTAGTATACATTGGTTGACTAAACTGGGTTTGGTATACATGTTGTATATGTGTTGGTTACCATTAAAACATGATTTGGTTACTATTATATAACTGTTTGGTTACTATCATATAATTCATTGGTTACTATTATGCTCTTCTAGAAAATTCATTGGAAAGGTTATGGTTAAATGTACATGTGAGAGTATACATGGGTTGCCTAAACTTGGTTAGATATACAAGTTGTTTCTGTTTCGGTTACCATTAAAACATGTTCTGGTTACTTTCATATAACTATTTGGTTACTTCATTAGTATATTTTTTGTTACTGTTGGCTTATGGTTTGGCTACTATTATTGTGTTCTCAATGTGGGATTTTAGATACTTTTATTTTTTATTCTGGTTAATATGTAATTGTTTAGTATTCATGAATTGCCTAAACTGGGTTTTATTATATGATATTTATGTTTTGGTCACCATTAATATATGTTTTGGTTAGTAACATATAACTGTTTGGTTACTTCATTAGTATATTTTTTGTTACTGTTAACTTATGATTTGGATACCATTCTTTTTTCCTCAATTGAGATTTTGGTTACTTTTATATGTTGTTTTTGTTACAATGTATTTGTTTGGTAAACTGTTTATGATATAAATATTATTTATATCTGGTTACTAATGACTGTGTAAATCTGATTTTTTTTATTTGCAGTTATGGAATCTTTACTATGAGGAATACAATAGAAAATTCATTGGAATATATATTGGTGTGACATGGAAGTCCCCGATATTATTACCAAGAAATTGAACCCAAGACAGTTGAAGAAGTTTAAGACATCATTAGTTTGTGGATGTATTATTTTTGTAAATAATAAATCCAAGTCATAATAAATCATGTATTTGCTTAGTATACATTGATGTATTATTTTTGTAAATTCCTTCAAATATATTCTACAAGGTTTATGTTGTTCTATTTCTACTTCCATTTCCACAAACACATCTTACATGTTCTGGTTACTTTCATATAATTATTTGGTTACTTTTTTATTATGTTTTGGTTACTGTTACCTTATGGTTTGGCTACTATTATTGTGTCCTCAATGTGGAATTTCAGATACTTTCATTTTTTTTATTCTGGTTAATATGTAATTGTTTAGTATACATGGATTGCCTAAACTGGGTTTCATTACATGATATTTCTGTTTCGGTTACCATTAAAACCTGTTTTGGTTACTATCATATAATTATATGTTTACTGTTTTATTATGTTACATTATGGTTACTGTTATTAGTAACCAGATAATTACAAGCTTGTATCAGGACAAACATCAATTGTTAAATGTACATGTGTGAGTGTCCTATTTATCTACAAACTTGTTAGTAACCAGATAATTATCATAAATAGTTACAAGCTTGTTAGTAACCAGATAATTACAAGCTTGTATCAAGACTGTTATAAGCTTGTAACAAGACTGTTATAAAGCTTGTATATGTTTACTTTATATTGATAAGTCATGATGGAGTCAAAAATTAAAATATTAATCAACATCAATTTTGGTTACTGTACACCATCAAAAATGTTACCAACCATGTGGTTAATGGTTACTAACAGTAAACAATTATATATTCCTGTAAACAATTAAATTTATTGTATTGGTTACTGTCAGTCTCCATTGTCTAACAACTGAATAAACATTATAAAGTAACCAAATCAATATTAGACAGTAACCAAATTACATAACCTTAGTAACCAGAAAATAAACCAAATTTTTACATGCAAATTTGAAGGCCTAAATGATGGAATTTGGCCAAAAAACCATGCAGTTCACCAACAAAGCTAGTGATTTTTGATCGTTGACCCGTTTCCAATGAAATTAGGCTCCGAAAATACCAAAATCTGACACTCCAAACTTGACAAAAATTATCAAATTCTCACTGGATCAAATCTTTACATAAACTGACACGCCTACTCTTCAACCGCATCAGTTTGTTACCACCTAAAGAATAACAGTTGTACGACGTTAAGCAATGTAGTCAATAAGGAATCATTAATATAAAACAAACCAGTATAAAACACATTAATATTATTCAATAATCATAACAACGTTATACAGTAACCAAATTTAGATTAGACAGTAACCAACATTTGTTTATTTAGTAACCAGAACATAAACACATTTTCATTGCATTTTATAGTTAAAAACAACCAGTATAATTTATTCGTTACCAACTGAAGGCAGACTTTTATAAGAATGTAACCAATTTGACTAACAAGTAACCATTAATACAAAAAAAAAATAAGTAGAAGTGTACATTAATATGCTTCAGCAACCAATAATACAGTAACCAAATTAATCACTGCAGTAATTAAGTTTACATTAGTTAGTAACCAAGTCAGTATGAGTCATTAAATAATATTTTTACACAGCAACCAAGTCAGCATTATAATTTTATATAGTAACCAAATCAGAATTAGTCAATAACCATTATAGTGTTACACAGTAAGCAAGTCAGCATTAGTCAGTAACCAATATAATATTACATAGTAACCAATTCAGCAATAGTTAGTAACCAAGTCAGCAATAGTTAGTAACCAAGTCAGTATTAATTAGTAATATTATGTAGTAACCAATTCAGCACTAGTCAATAACCAAGTCAGCATTAATTAGCAATATTATGCAGTAACCAAGACAACATTAGACAGTATAATGTTACACAGTAACCAATACAAAATAATCAGTAACCAAGCCAACATTAGACAGTAACCAATTTATATAACCTTAGTAACCATAATATAAATCATGTTTTTAAATACATTTTGCAAGCACAACATTCAGCATTCAAACTTTGTGACAATTTTAAGTTCGAAAAACTTAAGAAAGGTAATCAATTTAGTAATTCGTAATAACCATAGGTATATATATGCTTATAAATTTTAAACTCACATACCACAATATTTGTATCGAAGCTGATGTTGATTTTGTATTCAACAATCACTGCAGTAATGTGTTTGGTTACTTAACTTGAAGGTGTTGTTGATTTTGTATGCTATTTTCGATCTTAAAGATTCATCGCGACAACATGTTTCTTCTTCTCTGATTGCGAGTTGCGTCGCGACAAGATGCTTCGTCTTCTTTTGTGTCGCGACAGAAGATTTTCTCTTCTCCGATTGATTTGGCGTTGATCTGTTACTGAGGTATTATATGTCGTCTTCTCCGATCGATTTGTTGTTGCTCTGTTTTTTCTGATCTTCAAGTTGCCTTTTCTTCATTAGCGTGAATATAGGATCGGTCATTTGAAAATATGAAACTCGTAACTGACGTGTAGGAACTTAATGACGTGCAAAGGTAATATTGAGTTGTTTTATTTTTGTAATTATGTTGTGTGTGTTTTATTTTTATAATTATTTTCTAATTATTGTATATTAGTGTTAAGGACCCAACTTAAAATTCTACTAATAGATACATAAATATGGCGGCGGCCCACTAGAAAAACAAAAAAAACAAAATAGTGGAGAAAGGAAAACATACGTCAACTTTTACCAAAAACGGAAAAAGAAAAAACTCTTGATAACAAGAACATACTTGTGGACGTCTTTCCATCTCTGTTCCTTTTTCTAGAACAAAATATGTCCACTAAAAATAAACCTTCAAATACATCTCCCCATTTTTGGCGGATCTCTCATTTCACTGCAATTACAGAAATAAGCAAAGAAATACCCATTCAAAATGTCTTTAACCCTTAGGCTACACGTCACTAGTTTCAATCCTCATGCCAAAACAATAAACAGTACACAATTTGGAACCAAATCAATTTACTATTCAAACCCACTTGTTTTTCATCACAAAAAAATGACTTCTTCTCCACCTTGTTCAAGAGATTGTTTGACAATTAAGAGCTCATTGATTGATCCGGATGGCGGGTCTTTGGTTGATCTTGTAGTGCCGGAGAGCCAACGGGATTTGAAGGCCTCGGAGGCTGAATCAATGCCGAAAGTGAAGCTGACCCAGATTGATCTTGAATGGGTGCATGTGATTAGTGAAGGATGGGCTAACCCATTGAGGGGATTCATGAGAGAGAATGAGTATTTGCAGAGTTTGCATTTTAATTCTCTGAGAATGAAAGATGGGTCTGTGGTCAATATGTCGCTGCCTATTGTTTTGGCTATTGACGATGAGGCTAAAGAAAGAATTGGGGGCTCTACTGATGTTGCATTGATCGGACCTAATGATGATTTGGTTGGTATTCTTCGGAGGTTAGTATTTTTATTTTTCTTCTCATTTGTGTTTAGTATTTATTTAGGGGGTCATGTATATTCTGTTAGTTGATCAAGTGAATGGTAAAGAGATATTGTTAATTATAGTATATATTCTCATATATGATATTGGGGTGCTTAATTCCTTCCATTAGTCCAGTATACATGAACTCTATAAGTTTATCTTTAAAGGGTGTTTCCCTATGTTGAAATGATTGTAAATTGACAAGGCTTTTTTCCATGGTAAATTTAATTATGTATAGTCCATAAAACACAGAGTGATTAGTTTTTCTATATTTTGCAAGTTGCCTTCCCATCTAATTGCTGGGCAGGTTTCGTGGACCTTTTTAGTCCATTTTATGTATTTTATATTGTTGTAACGACCAAGAAAATCGGATTATAATGTAAATTAATTTTATTTGATTATATTGAATAAAATTATATTATATGTTTATTATTACGAGTAAGCAAGTTGAAGGTCGTTCGATAAACTAGAAAGGATGTATGATCGTAGGATTCTGGCTACGTGCTAGAAATAAAGTGTTTGAATTTTTAAAACAAAAATAAAAATTTTTCGAGAAATTCTCTGTAAAACACTATTTACCCATTTCTGCTCGGGAATTATTTTTGAATTTTCGGGAAATACTTAATGATAGAATTCTAAGAAAAGATGGATTATCTAATAATAATTCAGTTATGATAAACGTAGTTTTTTGCCTGCGTACTCAATTCGAGAATGTTAGGGAAAGTGAAGTTTTGATTAAGTAATGATTATGCATAATAAGAAATTTATTATACGGGAAAGAATACGAGTATAATACAAGGTACTGTACAAATATATACGAAAGATGATACGACGTATAATATGAATATTATATTCGAGAAGAATACGAGAATTATACGCTAAGAGTACAAACTATTCTTAATGGACTAGTAAATATTGAAATTGAACTTTGGCAAGCCCAAATGAAAGATGAGTGAGGCCCAATGACAAACATAATCAAGGCCCAAAGATAATTTAATTCAAGCCCAAGGTTAGGCTCGAATTGAATTAAACATAAGCCTGAATCAAGAACCGAACTCGTTGGTCGAACTGTTGGATCACCGGGTGGGTAATAACCCATAGGGGGCCCCACAACCCCATGTGTCCGGCCAAAGGGAGGTGACCAAGCTTCTCTTAGAAGCTTGGTGGAATAGTAAGAAGGTGGAGGGAAAGGAGGTGACATTTAATGCTTTGTGATGACACAAAAGTTGTTGGTGTTAAATGGATGGTGGACGATGGTTTGTTAGGTTTGAATGGTGATTGATGAGGGGGTGATTTGCTAGAATGGAAACTTAAGGGTGTGATTATAAGATATCATAACCTAAGTGACCAAAGTATGAACTAACATCAATTCTTTAAGACCATTTTATCCTAAACCTTGAAATTCTATAAATAGGAAGCTTAAACTTCATTTGACATTTCTTAAGCAATTCACCAACTCGAGTTTATATACTTTGAAAGAGAAAAGAGAGAATTTCGAAATTTGCCAAAGAAGAAGAAGAAAAAGAAAGCTAGAACATCAAGAGGTAATGAAACTTAAACCCTTAATCTTCATCTCTTCAACTTAATTCTTGATAGAGAAGTGATTATTGGTGGAGCGTGTCTCATAAGGAGTAATAAGGATGGCTATTAGTAAACTTAAACATTAATAACCATGTATTAAGTGAAATCATAATCGAATGATCAAGATCGTAATGAAGAAAACATGAAAACTTAGCGCATGTTGGATAAGTTTAAAATCATCGGGTATCGGATTAGATGCTATATGCTTGGTTAGGATGATAGATAATTGAATAATGGAATGAATCCATTTTGAACGGAGTAAAAATCTTGTATAACGAAGTTACGGCGAAATTTCTAAGAAAAGACGTTAACGTTGAAATCATAGTTAACTAGGATTTCTGAACGAAAATGGAATGTTAATAGCGAACCTAGAAAGCTAGGGTTTCATGAACATATTGAAGACCATGAAATTTATAAGTCATAGACACAAGAATTGACGAATTCGGACATCGTATGAACGAATTACGGATGAACGAGCGATGAACGCACAAGAACGTTAAACGGACAAATAATGAAAATTTAATCAAGTGGAAGTCTCGTTAACGGATGCAGAAAATTGTTCTGTCCGGGGGAAATAGTAGTATGAAGAATAAACAAGAAATTAGCTTTTGAACGAACTAATTCCGAGCTATAACGAACAAGTTACGAGCTCGGGAAACGAACGACTTGAGAAATTGAAAAAAAAATCAAAGGGATAAAGGAGGCGCCGCAGCGCCGCCCAATGAAGGAATTGGGGCGCTGCAGCGCTAGCACCGGATCCCAGCTATTGCTAATATGCGCTGTAGCGCAGCACATAACAAAGGATTCGGCGCTGCAGCGCCAGTCCTAGACCAAAGGCAGAGAAGAATATTTATGAACATAAAAGAAAGGTAAGTTGATTGAAGGTGAATTATAACTTTAATGAAACTTAAAGTAACAACTTAAAGGATTATTAAAATCTTAAGTTTAACAATTAAAAGTTAACAAAAGGTTACGAAAATGTGAACTCAAAGTAAGTTTTGTAATACGGGGTCCTGTATTCAGTAATACGACAAACCGTATTCACATCAAATGTATGTTTGAGATTACTTGGAATGTAATTACTTAAACATTGAACAAATATGGTAACTTATAAATAAAATATTATAAAGTTGTAATGAACGTTAAATAATCTAACGAATGTTATTAAGTTAACAATTCGGATAGTTTATACTGAGAAGCAGAAGAAGATAGGTTAATGGCAATACGTATTATTATTATGTGACATAACTTGTTATGCTATGTGATTATGTCATGTAGAACCTATAAACACCCAAAGGAAAGTGAATCTGCGTTAGAAGACGCTTGAGGCATGTTTTCTAAACCCTTGTCTATACTTTATGTTGGACAAGCTTTATAATTTATGTATGATATGCATGAACTGAATTAAAGAAGGAGTCGAGGCCATTTACTTCGACTAGACCAGACTTAAAGTATTTTGTATATTTCCTTATAATCTTTTAAAATATTATTGATATTGCTATCATGTGCCAATTGCTTTGGTACGGATTCAAAGGTAAGACTAAGTATGATTAAACAAACGTTTTTGTCGTAAATCGACTAGCACGTGAGTTTGCCAAAACTTAAACGTAGATACGTTTAATGTAGTAGTGTTGTACAACATAGAGTACTATAGGCTGATCACCTAGACGTGCTCGTAAGAAATGTCGAACTGACGGACTTAGTGTCGGGTTGTCCTTTTTCAAAGAAAGAATGAATGAAATGCTCATGGTCTTTGACCAAACTCAAAGTTTAACTGATGTTTATCATCGTTAACTATTTTAAAGAAAATAGAAGTATTATTTTGATTTATTCATAGTACTTCATAACTATTTGTTGAGTTATAGAAGATAAAATCATATGATTCTTGACTGTTGTTCCATTATAACTGTCTAGTTATGCTCACCCTTGCTTGAATTATATGATTGCAGCTAAGAATGAACTGATCGAAGGATTCGGTAAGGACAAAGGAAAGGCCAAGACGGATAAGTAGTTATCCTTGTAATAGAATAGTATTACTTTTATACTGATTTAATACTATGACAGAGAACATATGTAATGGTTACAAAGAACCTGGGAAGAGACTTATTATTATGTAATATATAGTAAACATATTTACTCTATCGATATATTTCAGTTGAATGTATGTGTAGACTGTAGCACCGTATAGCACCGTCTATCGGGTTGGAAGATACCCGGATTTGGGGGCGTCACAAATTGGTATCAAAGTTGTAGGTTATAAAACTACGACTACGCAGAAAGGATACAACGCTATCTGGGTAATAGTGGATCGTTTGACGAAGTCGGCTCACTTTTTTCCAATAAGAGTCAAGTTAAACCTGGAGCAGTTAGCTAAACTCTATGTTAAGGAAATTGTTTCAAGACATAGGGTACCAGTTTCGATAGTGTCAGATCGTGATCCACGATTCACATTGAATTTCTGGAGAAGTCTACAAGAGCATATGGGAACGCAATTGAAGTTAAGTACAACTTATCATCCATAGATAGATGGGCAAAGCAAAAGAACAATTCAGACTCTAGAAGATATGTTAAGATCTTGCGTCATGGATTTCAAAAGTAGTTGGGATGATCATCTAACTCTAGTAGAGTTTGCTTACAACAACAGTTATAAAGCAAGTATAGGCATGCCGCCTAACGAAGCGTTATACGGAAGAAAGTGCAGAACTCTACTGTGTTGGGATGAGGTAGGAGGACATCGAATGCTAGGACCTGAAATGGTGCAGCAAACGGCAGATATAGTTAAGTTGATACGAACACGACTGGTGGCAGCTCAAGAAAGACAAAAGAAGTATGCAGATCCGCATCGAAAGAAGAAAGAATTACAAGTCGACTCGTATGCGTTTCTGAAGGTATCTCCTTGGAAAGGAAAGATACGCTTCAGAAAGAAGGGAAAGTTAAGTCCAAGGTTTATAGGACCTTTTGAGATATTGAAAAGGGTAGGAGAAGTAACTTATGTGATAGCATTACCTCCAGAGTTAGAACATATATACAATGTGTTTCATGTATCAATATTACGTCCGTATAAGTCAGATTATAAGCACGTAATAGAGTATGAACCTATTCAGGTCGAAAAGGTAACGTACGAAGAAATTCCTATTCAAATTATTGATAGGAAATGGCAGACTGTACTTCATAACTATTTGTTCAGTTATAGAAGATAAAATCATATGATTCTTAACTGTTGTTCCATTATAACTGTTCAACTTGCTGAGCTAGTTATGCTCACCCTTGCTTGAATTATATGATTGCAGCTAAGAATGAACGGATCGAAGGATCCGGTAAGGACAAAGGAAAAGCCAAAACGGATAAGTAGTTATCCTTGTAATAGAATAATATTATTTTTGTACTAATTTAATACTATGACAGAGAACATATGTAATGGTTACAAAGAACCTGGGAAGAGACTTATTATTATGTAATATATAGTAAACATATTCACTCTATTGATGTATTTCAGTTGAATCTATGTGTAGACTGTAGCACCGTGTAACACCATCTATTGGGTTGGAAGATACCCCAAATATGGGGGCGTCACAGTTGTTTCAATGGATGTAATTACCCCAATAAGTACAGTAGCAGAATGTAGGAAATGACTCAAAATGAGTTTTCTAGGTGTTTGAAGAAGAACATAACGTCTCTCATTCCAGTTCCAGGATTCTTAAAATCTTTCATTTCCTCCATCAATCTGTCTTGTAGCCAACTGCATACAAACACATAAATTTAGTTAAATCAAATACCGTATTTTTATTTTTTTAAAATTAATTTTATCACCATAGAAACTCTGTTTCTTCTTTGCTATTTTCTTATAAGAATTAATGAGGCCCAGGATGCATCACTTTAGCAAATAATATTTAAAGTTGTACGCATATGAGCTGGAGAGAGATGAAGATTCTAATTATGTTAGGAAATGTTATTATCATCGTAGAGCAAAATACATTGTGAAGAGCTAAGAGGCTGGTCTTAACTTTTAGTTATCAAATTAAACTTTTATTATCTGAAGTAAAAACAGATCTCATTGAACTTTGTTATATTGTTTCTAATATATTATTAGCTATAAATAAGCCACTTTCTTATTCTTGGCCAAAGTGTGACCTGTTAGCCCACAAGTAAGTACTAGTAGTTTTGATGTTGCTGGATATAGCCTTACCTCTGGTAGATGCTGTATTATGGAGGCACTACCTTAGATCACATCAACTTTTAAGACACGGCTGATCTAGTCGTATAGTTCATATTATTAAGAAAACGAACATCATTCTTTAAGCACATATCCAAAATTTAAAGTTGTTGGAAACTGTACAAATGCAATCCTTCTGGTGGATGTTAAAAACTTGAAGTATGAAGATGCTATCATTTGTCTGTCTGGAGGATACACAAACTTTCTCTCTTTTGTGTCTGTTTTTTTGCATCTCTCTATATATGTGTTTGCGTGTATGTGTATAAATGCATACATACCACCTGTATGGCACTTATGTACACTTTTCTTCTATTGCAGCATTGAAATATATAAACATAACAAAGAAGAAAGAATTGCTAGAACGTGGGGAACCATTGCTCCAGGTTTACCTTATGTCGAGGAGGTAATTACTCCGGCTGGAAATTGGCTCATTGGTGGAGATATCGAAGTTTTAACACCTATCAAGTATAATGACGGTCTTGATCACTATAGACTCTCGCCCCAACAACTCAGAAATGAATTTGATCGTCGTCAGGCTGATGCAGTATTTGCTTTTCAGCTAAGGAATCCTGTGCACAATGGTCATGCTTTGTTAATGAATGACACACGCAGGAGACTTTTGGAAATGGGTTACAAAAATCCAATTCTTTTGCTTCATCCTTTAGGGGGTTTCACAAAGGCTGACGACGTGCCACTGGATGTTCGTATGGAACAACATAGCAAGGTTTCTTTTCCGATTTTCTGCATATTATTCTAATATCTCTAATCAGGGAAGGCTATGGATACAGCATGAAAATCAATAATTTTTCCTCTGTTTTTTCCCTTAATGAACTTATATAACAAATGACAAATCATAAAGACATAAACCCAGATGTGATGTAATTACTTGTTCTTCTTGATATTTTGTTAGAGGGTGTAAGGATTTTTTAATATTTGCAAATGTGCTTATACCACTTCATATCATTTAGTGATAACTGGTGTCAAATAACTTATGCTACTTCTTATTGATGACTTATATGATTCTGTATTCAATTGTGACTGAAACTGAAAACTTTTTTACTTCAATGTATTTTCATTTTTTGCCAACTTTTATTAAAGATATGTTTGCTTGCTTAGGTCTTAGAAGACGGAGTACTTGACCCTGAGACTACTATTGTAGCTATATTTCCATCACCAATGCATTATGCGGGTCCAACAGAAGTACAATGGCATGCCAAGGCAAGGATAAATGCCGGTGCTAATTTCTATATTGTAGGTCGTGATCCCGCAGGTATGGGCCATCCAACAGAGAAGAGGGATTTATATGATCCAGATCATGGGAAAAAGGTTCTTAGCATAGCTCCTGGCCTAGAGAAGTTGAACATCTTGCCATTCAGGGTACGTTCCACAAGGCCCATAACTTGTTTCTTTGCCTCGAGCCTAAAACAATATGGTGCTCCTTCCTCCCCCCGCCCCTCCCCCTCCCCCTCCCCCTTTTTTTGTATTATATTCATCTGTACTAAGTCATGTCTTGCCTACTTGCAAAACTCTTGTATCTAGCGAATACATCTGAGTCATCTGACAGTTTCTCCTGGGGGTTGGTTTTGGCAAAAGGATTACTTCAAGTTCAGGATTGAGAGATATTTCTTGTTTCAATGTCTTAATCAAACAATACTGCTGCTATATTACTTAAATATAATTAATCTTTAGCAATTTAAGATAAGTTTTTCATCCTGCAAACAACCCTGAAATTTTTGGAGCTCTATTTGATACTGTTGCAATTGTTCTCTTATTTTATATGCTGACTAATAATAACAATTTAGCGTAAGATCCCATATCACTGAATTGATTCTCACAAAAATGATAAGAATAGTATTTGTTTATAGCAGCTGATATTACACAATTTCAAGAATAGATGTTTCATATCCTTATGACAGGCCTAAAGTATGCTAGTCCTTGATCCTCTACTGGAACTATTCTTTTTACAATTATTTTCTTCTTCCAATAAGCTTTTCTAAGCTCATTATTATTTTAACACGAAGTTTCAAAAGTTTATTTCCTCCTATAGTATACGTTATCTCTTAAATAAATCCATCTACGTTTATCATGGTACAGGTGGCAGCATATAATACTGTAGAAAAGAAGATGGCATTTTTTGACCCATCACGAGCTAAAGATTTTCTCTTCATCTCTGGAACCAAGGTGAGACTAGAACTCTTATTTATCCACCCACATGAGAGAAAATATGGAAAAAGAAAGAGGGAAATTACTTATTTACAAAAAAAAAACGAATAATAAGAGAGAAATGTGACTGGGTTTTAGACCCATTTTTTCTTGAATAATCTAAAAAGCTTAGAAATTTGATTTTATTAGCATAAAGATATTAACTATGGCTGTGATGTTGAAGGGGAAGTATTAGACAAAATGTTAGGCAACTGAGATGATAAAATAACTAGTATTTAAATGCAGAGATTATGATAAATGTGTGATAAATTAACAGAGAATGAGAAATGAGCTCTTTCCTGGGATGGTAGAAATACTACTGATATGATAGATCGAGGGAAATCTATGTTTAATGGTTTCAACACATACAAGGAAGTCCATCGGCTGTCTAAGCAGGATGAGTGAATGTTGTCTGAGCTTATAGGAAATAAAGGAAGACTGTAGTTACATCCTCAAATATAGTAAAGAAAAGTGTGATAATTTGTGCTGTAAGAGAAAATTCCATCAAACAAAAAGCTAACAATATGTGAATAGTAAATTTTTGCACTTGATATACTGAAAGAAATTTTGCTTGATTTGTTCATTTAATTGTTCAATGCCCATTTGTTTGTTTGGAAATGGCTTAATGGTGTTTGTGTTAAAGTTTATGAATTTTGCAAATAAGACTATCTTTGTGGAATTGAGGGAGTACTCCCTCAATAAGTTATATCGAATACGCTTTCAGTGAACTGATCATGATATTGTATATTGTAGATGCGAACATATGCAAGAACCGGAGAGAACCCTCCTGACGGTTTCATGTGTCCCGGGGGATGGCAAGTCCTAGTGAAATATTATGAGAGCTTGCAAGCTGAAGAGGCTACAGAGAAACAGACTGTTCTGTCTTCTTAGATATTCAACTTTTTATAGAGTTGACAGCAAGCTCGCTCATCCTCATGTAAGAGGCCAGAAAAATATGGAATACTTGTTATTAGGCTGGCTTTTACCCCATACGGGATAGATAGATAGATTTTTTTTCTGTATCGACAAACCGTACAGGATTTTGTTGCCTTGAAGATATTGATTTGGCAGTATTTTCACTGATTTTTTGTTTCATTCCGTTTGCAAAATGATTTTCTATTCAAATATTTATTTTTTATTTTTTTGTTCTCCTGTTGTTATTCGGGAATCGATATAGTTAAAATTTATAATTTTGATTGAAATTGAAAATAGTACTTACTTAAGTTTTTGAATTGAAATTGCAACTGAATTTTGTACAAAATTTATGTAACTTGAGACTCCAAATTTGTACAACTTGCAAATATGTATTTTTTTTCTTTCAAGGGTGGTCATTTTACCATATTATCCCTTACTAGTTAGAGTTATTACAAATTTAAGGGTTAATAAATACGCCAATGGACTACATTCACCAAAAAATGACACAAATACAAAAAAATAAAATAAAAATAGTTTACACATTTAATGTGAATATTATTAGAAATCATTTTATATTATTTCCTCTAATTTAATCTTCCTATATAATTTGTATAAATATTTATGTCATCTTTTGGGTGGACGGAGTGAGTATATAGTTTAGATCCAAAAGATGCCATATAACCACATAAGGAAATGAGACTAGATCGGTGGTTTATTCAGTACATATCTGGGGGTAGTAGTTGTGAGTTTTTTAAATAAACAGAAATGATATATAGTGCTAATGTTTATATAAATTTTTTAATTATGATTCTTTAGATAAATATCAGTAACAATTCTTTTTAAAAATATGTAACAAGTGAGATTTTTTTATATTTTATTCAAATTTGTGGTTATAAATATCATAACTCAAAAAATTAAAGCTTGAGTAAGACTGACATATCCTAGGGGTAGTAGTTGTGAGTTTCCCGGTCATTAAATAAGCGAAAATGATACATAGTACGAATATTTATATAAATTTTTTAATTATAATTCTTTAGATAAATATCAGTAGTATTTTTTTTTAAAATATGTAATAAGTGCGATTTTCTTATAATTTTATTTAATTATATATATATATATATATATATATATATATATATATATATATATCAGAATTTAAAAAAATTAAAGCTCGATCGAGTAAGACTGACAATCATATCATGTCATGTGAAAACTATCAACACTAACTCTTACTTGTTTATAAATTATATTAAACGTGTCCATGCATTTAACTTGTTTAAGAATATTTTTTTGGTTATGTGAATTGCATTATACTACATATTTTACTTATTTAATAAGTAGTAACGTGATTTATTTAGCACAATAAGATAACAACATATAATATAATATATTTAGATAAAATTAAAAGTTATGTATTTAATTAAGAGAAGTTATAATGCCATAAAATATTAATAACGTTATTAATATTTCAATATTATTTTATAAAGATAATAATTGATATTGTCTGAACAAATTATTATGTATTTAGCGACACGTTTTTTAATTTTTGGATAACACTTATTAAATATAACTTCTACCCTGACAAGGGGCAATATCAACCGCTAGAATTCAAGGGACATGTCAATGAAAATAAAGATCATCAAAAGTGTTCAGTTGTGGGACTTTTTTGCCTGATCAAGTTGATATTCTTAATTCAACTATTTATTTATTTATTTATTTTGCATTTACCTCCAACAAATTTGGAAAAATTCTGAGCCAGCTAGTTTAGCTACAAGTTTACTTGTCCTAATTTTCTTTGCAATTTGTCCAAATCTATCTGTCCTCTTTCTATTTTAATAATATTTTTAACTTTATTTTTTCAATAAACCAACATTTAACTTTATAAAAAATCCATTTAAAATTACATTGAAAAAAATAACACTATTAACTTTGACAATGGAAGCACAACCATGCATGCTCATTCCTCCCCCTCCCCCTCTATTATATCATTCCAATTAAAGAGTCAGGAGATTAATTAATTAAAAGTTTAAAATACAAAATAATGATAAGAGAATAGTTAAGATGAGTAATTTGGAAATAATTTTTTTTTCTTCTTAATAGACGTGTATTTTCAAATTAATTAGAACAAGTAAGACAGTATCATTTTACCATTATATATAGTGTGAAGCATAAGTATTTTTCTTTTAAATAACTTTTATATGAAACTTAAATGATTATCGTAATTTTCACCATTATTGTGAATTTATTGATAACAAATGGAATGTTTTTTTATCGAGTAGAGTAGAGGGAGTAATATTTGGAAGTTTTGAATACTCATTTATCATTGAAACTTCATCAAAAAGAAAATATCTGAGTGACTGGTGGGGTTGACCAACAGCTGGTTTGGGCCAGGGCCCGTTCAAAGTGGGCTAGTTCATAGATGGGCTCATCTCTCTGTCTTAGTACGCTTTGCAGACCTTCCACTTTGTCGCTAAAAGGATAAGACTTACTATAGGACAAATTTAGGAACCTTAAGAAAACTTCCTAAACTACTAAATTTCTTTTTGTGAGAAGGAGCATGTGAGATGTTTGCTGATGAATTTGTAAACCATCCATTTTGTCGCCAAGGACTAGGACTTTAATAAAAGGACAAATTTTGTTACATTTCAGTTCCCACGTAGTAACGTGTGAGATATTTAGATATGTATTTAAGAATTTAAGTTGTTACCGCTAATTTATTTAATTACGATCTTTTGAGTGAGTATGCGGTGGACTGAGATGACTTAAGAAGATAATATTGAGACAAGTGTGTACATTAAGTCTTATTATGCTATAATTTGATTCGGATTCGAAATTTGTCCCGTGTTATAATTAACAAATTAGGCACCTAGATGAAATTCACTTTGATATATCCACGATCTGATCGACCAATAGTCTTCATGTTCATCTTATTCCACTGCGCGTTACTCTTGCTTGTGGGCTCAATCTATCGTTCTCAAGTAGCTCGCTCGTACGAATCCTTGCAGTAAAGCAAATCTTCCATTCTTGGCTTCTAAATTGCGTAATTAATTATTTGTAGCTTTGAGTTTAATCATGCAACCTGTTGTTCAATCCTCCATTTAAGTCGCACAAGAAAACCACAAAAATAACCAAGCCTTGATACCACTTGTTGTGAAATTGTATGAACCATCCCACATCATTTATGCAACGCACACATGTGTAGACTAGCCTAATAAATATGTAAGATCACCTTCTTAATTATCTAATTAAAGGTTAACCAATTAGGTTTAGGACCATACTTATTAACCCTTCTACACTCTTGAATCAATATCTCACATCATGATGAGGGCAACTGTTCAATGTATCTGAGTTTAGTCCACCACGAATCGAGCTGGGTAACACCCCTAATCAAACTCTCATGAACCCCACGTATGTAATGTTGCCGCGTTACGAAAGACCAAAAATTTAAACCCTCAAGAAAAAAAAAAAGGAAAGAACGTGTCATGTATCTCTTAATTAATTTAGTTAACAAATAAACGTTTCTGGTTTCCCAAAAAAAAACAAGGATAAAAAATTGGATATAGCGCATGATAAGTTTATGGTACTAGGATTAGAACTCCAAAGGCCCGAGCACTTGATCCATATGCTTGGTCGCGGAGAACGAGCCATGCAAGAGTTAAGGAACATTTCATTAAGTAATAATTTACTCTAGAAAAGTAATTACTACATGGAATGAATAATGCATGCATGCATGCATGCATGTTTAATTTATGTATTCCAATATAGCAATATTTATGTTCGTTTGTCCCTTGATCAAGTAAACTTTGATTTAGTAATAGCAATACGCTTACGTGCACTAATAAAACAATATTACGTAGCTCTAATTATACAAAATGCAATTAAATTCATGTATTATTTGTCTCTATTATATATATATATATATATATATATATATATATATATATATATATATATATATATATATATATATATATATATATATATACTGGGCAGTTAATTAGTACATGCATGCACGTACAACTATTAATGTACACAGAACTAATCGTAGTAACAGTCTAATAGACTAGGAGTACAGATTATATATTTCTTATGTATGTACATAAACTTTTGGAAGTATTATTGTAGGAAAATTGGTAGGGAATCGATGAATTAAGGAATTAAGTTTCTCAGCTTGGACGAAAATCATAATCTTTAGAGACAGATCAATCAAGGAATTAAATGGACCTTGATGTCATGATAAAGGCCAACAAGCTACCAGTACTACTCACGTAGTAAACCAACCCTTGACAATATGCATGCATGTACCCGGCCGGCCCCTATATATATATATATATACCCTCCTCCCCTGTTTCACATTTCCTCATTCCAACATACTAATTAATAGTATAAATTAATCACCATATCATATCTATCTTCATCACCTTTCTTTCAATTCCTTAGCCAGCCAGCACTTCTCGTTTTTCTTCCTTATTCATATATCTTAATTATATTATACCAACAAAATTAAGTTTCTATATATATATATATATAGTTATACTGTCCAATATATATATAATTAATTATGGGGTTAAGGAAATCAAAGATATTGTCACGATCGACTGTTGTGAAGCAAATATGCTCCATATTGAGAAAGAAACATGACATTGGTACTTACAATGAAAAATTAGGGCAGAATAATATTCCCCAAGATGTACCAAAAGGCCACTTTGTGGTTTATGTTGGAGAAAACAGAAGCAGGCACGTTGTTCCGATTTCATTCTTGGGTCGACCGGAGTTCCAGAACCTTCTTGAACAAGCCGCTGAAGAGTTCGGGTTCAATCATGACATGGGCCTCACCGTTCCTTGTCAAGAAGACGTTTTCCAAACCCTAACCTCCTCAATGTTTTCATAGATATATTGAACTACGTACGTACTATATATGAAGCTGCTCGATATATCGCATTATATTAATTCTCCTCTTCTGGGGTGAGGTGGATTAATTTTTTTTATTTACTTTTGGGATCATTTAAATTAACTAACTGAAAACGCATATATATATATATATATATATATATATATATATATATATATATATATATATATATATATATATATATATAACTTCATGGGGTTCATTCATATTAAATGATCTAAAGCTATGAAGTCAACTTGGATCGATTTGAAGCTGTTAAAGAATTGTTATAAAAAAAATGTATAAATTAAATTGCAAAGTTGTCCATTCATGTTTATTGCAATATAGACGTTAATGTTTTAATTCATTTGGTCAAAATTAATTAATCATGTGTATACCATGGGGGTTTAAAGTGCAAAATTGTTAGCTTACTCTTTATTGTGTGTAATGTAAGGTTTCACCCCTTTGTTAATTTGTTGGGAATATATTTTAGTGTACAAACTAATTATTTTGTCCCTTAAACACCCACATAATATGTACATGATTGATTTATTTTGACCAAAATTGGTTAGTGGGGACAATTTTGCAATAAAATTGAAACATTGACTGTGACATGATTACAAAAACTAAAATATTAACGTCTGTATTACAATTTACTGCGTGCCAACGTACATATATGAAGAAACGGTTTTGCAATTTGCCTTTAAACAATAAACATAAATAACAGTACTAGTATGGAATTAGCAGATCAGGTTCAATGAATAAATTTTTTTTTGATGATCAATATATGTCCGTGTGTTGATATTCTTTATCAGATCAGGTTCATTCAAGGAATAAAATTAGTGAAGATTATATAGCTGCAGCCTACATTTGCCCGTTCCAATTTAAAATTTAAACTGCTCCATCCTTCCCAAAAAATGATTAAATGTGTAAACTTTTTTGTATCTAAAAAGATTAGATAAAGTACGTATAAAAAGTAAAAGATAACCAAATTATTTATTGGTGTCTATTAATATAAAAAAAAAATTTAAAATACTCATCACTTTATATAATATGTGGGATAATTAAAAATAAATTTAAATTTTTTTTTTTTTAATATGTATATAAATTATACTTAGTTATTCATCCGAGAGAATAGTTAAGTAGGTGTGAAATTAGTAAATTTCAATGCTAGAAAAGACAAGCGATTTAATTCCCCCGTGTGGTACTTGGAGGACCCTTCTCGTCCTTTTAAGGAAAATTTGTCCTTCACAGTTCACACGTTGAAAATAATTCAGACAGCGCTAGATTGAATTTGTTTTTTGGTGGGAGAATAACTACCTCAAAATATAGTGAGCAGATGGATATTTAATTCTGCATGATTAATTGATAATAATTTGACATTGTGGAGGTATGGTTTAATATAGAAAAAGTCTAGGGGTATTGGCCTTTTTTGATTGGGGTAGTGACCGGTCAAAAATTTATTTTTTATTTTTTATTTGTTTTTGACTACAAAATAATTAATGTGATTTATTGTAACTGAAATTTTTATAAAATGCAGTGATTTAGGTGTCATTTGGATACACGTAAAAAACAAGGTTGTACAAATTGTATAACCATGTTTGTTACATGTATCCAAAAAGACACCTAAATTACTGCATTTTATAAAATTTTCAGTTCTAATAAATCACATTAATTATTTTGAAGTCAAAAGCTAAATAAAAAATAAAAAAAATTCGACCGGTCACTACCCCGGTCCCCCTAGAAGGACTCTTTAATATATTTCGAGAGTGATTAGTAAAAAGTTATTTTTGGTCAATTAATTAATACAGTGTTGTGATACCCCAAAATAGGTATACATCATCCATTCTGAGTCGTCAAATACATGGTACAGAATATAAATACAAACTTAAATATACAACATGAGCTGTGAGTTTCAATATAAATATTGTCGTCTAGACAGTATTAAAACTCAAAATAAGTCCTCAATATATTTATTATCACAATATTTTATAGAATAGTGAGGACTACTAATGCTATCATCTGGACCGTCACTCCGTTCCCCGACTAGTCCCTACTACGTTCTCATTTTCTGAAGAGAAACAATAAAAGCAAAAGGGTAAGCTCAACTAGTCCAGTAAAAAATATTATGACTAAGATAATGCTGAATAATTTATCGTTAGCCTTCAACAGTGTTAAACTGATAAAATATAACAAACATCAAGTTTAACTGCAGCGAAATAAGCAATCCATTACAAGAGTCAAGTAGAGAATAAAATCTACTATCTTCTATGATTTAAAAGGTTTTTCATTACTTTTATCGCTGAGACTCAGCTTAAAAAATAATCCACATCATCCCTGCACTACGGTCAATGATATTCATTAGTATCACGACCATAAATTATCCATGCACTACGGGTCAAGGATATTCGTGTATTCATCAATGGTCATGATCATGCCAACAACTGTCTATCAATGCACTACGGGCCAATGAGGACTTTTACCACATCATTTGTAACATTACGGTCATGATTATACCGAATAATTACTGGTCATAATCATACCAAGTCCATCTATGCATTACAGGCCACAGATGACTTTCAACATAATATAAACATGAGGATGATGACAATGATATAAGAATTCAATAAAATAAGTTCAAGAATAAATTTTGAAAGATTTATAATTTAATTAATTTATCCAGAAATCAATAACGTCCAAATTGTCAACATGATACTACTTTGTGGAGTAAAATTTAAGAATAACATTATACCAAAAATAATTTGGACCGAAAAAGAATCAATTTTTTATCATAAATAGTACCCCGGGTGAATAGTACCCCGGGTGAATAGTACTCGAGTGAATAGTACCCCGTGAATAGTACTTCGAAAATAGTAACCCCGTGAATAGTACTCCGACATGAAAAAGTTAAAACTTATCAAGAATGCTCAAAATAATATTTCTATGAAAAGATACTGGATGAAGCGCAAATATCAAGGATATTCTACTAATTTTATGGAGTATAAAAGCCAAAATTTTAACAAACGAGTATAGAATTCGAAATCTGAAACGAAATAATATTACTTACATACTACAGAGTATAGAAAAAAATATTATTTCAAGCGAATATTGAACAAAAATAACATCACTTACCTTGAAAAGAAGAGTATTCCAACTAGTATAGCGGGGATATTCTTGAAGAAAATTTTTACTATTTTCTATGCTCAAAGCTTTCTAAAACTCGAAAGAAATACGCTCAAGATTATAGAAGAAGAATTCTCTGATTCTGGTGTGATTTTCAATTCTAACCTAAGTGTCTATTTATAAGAAAATGCTAGAACGCCAAAGGAGACTAAAATAATAAAATAATATTTTTTTTCTTACGCATGCCAAGCTAGACCAAAACTCCAACCCACCACAACTGAAAAACCAATTCAGCACATTTATCAACAAAGGACAAAAGTGGGTCCCACCCTTAATTTTAATAAAAATATTTTATTTTTCGAAACTTCAATAATTCATAATAAATAGTCTTTTTATAAAAAAAAATATGAATTTTATTTTCATTTCATACGAAATCGAATTCTCTACAACTTTATAGCTTTAAATTTTTTTAAATTCCAAACCGAAAATATTCGAAATTCACAAACGGATGATTTTTAATACCTCATAAAATTCATAACAAATCATACGTTAATTTTTAACGGTTCAAAATTTATAGACATATACTCAACTTATATATGTATAACATATCCAAATATCACAACGATCCAACGGTCGAATTAAAATTATAACTCACGCAATAGAGTTTTAAGAACACTAATTTGATTTTTAATACTTCCATTCCGACAAAACACCTTAACATTAAATCCTTCATTTATATCCACATAAAAAAATTTATATTTCCTTATCATATAAATCAATAATTAATTATTCACAAATAATATTACAGAATCACAATTATGACAACCAGGACGTTTTCAGGAAAAAGGGGGCTTTTCAATAAGGATTTCTCTTTACTGGCGCGCAATTAGGTGACCAAACCTCTTCTTGACAGAACTTTCTATATATTGCTAATAATGCTATCTAATAATATTATTCAAATAATATGAATTATTGATCTGATAATGGGAAATACTGTGCAGTGATAATTATTGAAACAACAATAATATAAAATATCAATGCAGCAATTATTGAATCAATAAAATAAAATATTAAATAGTAATTACTGTAACAATTATTGAGTAGTGCCTTCTTACGTAAGAATTAATAATTCAAAAATACTGTGCAACACCATGTGCTACTGTGCAACAACGCGTACTACCGTATTTTAACCACCAGGTATTCCAACAGTTAATGGTAAAACTTTCGCCGTTATTTTATAAAAAGATATTTTTATCGTTTTCTCAATCCGACAATAATTCCGTTGTAGGGTCCACCAATGATTGTGTCGTCGTACGAATATTCCCTGTTAAAATGAATATTTCCCGACCAATCGAATATTATATAACAACTTGCGTACTTTGTAAAATTTATAAATATTATCCACAACTATAACATTATATTAAATTCACTCCATAATATTCAAAATTGATATTTATAGAAAATTCAACTTTATTCATAAAAGTTGGGGTCTTACAAGTGTCGACAGACATTTCGGGAGGTGATCTCTCTGTACGTATCAGTACTGTATTGGTCAATTAACTAACTTACCATGAAGTTAATTTTATGATAATCGAATTCATATATTTTTAGTCTTTTAAAATGGTTTGATCAAAAATAATAATAACGAGTATTTGAAATTTTGAATAATGATTTATTGATGAAACTATCTGGTGGGGTTGACTAACAGCTGGTATGTGCCAGGGCCCGTTCAAAGTTGGCAAGTTTGTAGATAGGCTCATCACTCTTGCTACCCTTTGTAAACCTTCCATTCTGTCGCTAAAAGGATAAGACTTAACATGGGACAAATTTAGGTATCTTTGGAAATATTCCTAAACTATTTCAAATGTTCCAAATTATAAAATTATTATTAATTTTTGAAAGTTAATTTGAGATATTTTTAAATTTAAATTTTAAATAATTTATTAAAAATTATGAAATAATAAAATTTACAATGAGTAATATTTTTTAGACAGTTTATAATATTTATTATTGTATTGATTAAATTTTTAAAAAAAAATTATATAAATTTTAAGTTTAAAAATTTATTAAATTATTTTTAAAAATTAATAGTAATTAAATAATATGAAACGGAAGGAGTAACAAATTGATTTATGTAAGAAGTAGCATGTGAGATGTTTGGAATGGTGACAATTCCTCTCTTCAATCTTCAATTCCATTTTGTGTTCTCCCCCGGCCAAGTCTCAAATTTCAACTTCTTGCATTTATTTTAAGGGCCCATGCATCTATTGTGTTTATCACTGTGTTCTCTCTCTCCTCCCACAAAAAAAAAATATCTCATTTATAAATCAATAATATTAAAAAGAATATATTTATATTTTTTGTTTTTTAATTTCTAAATATAATAAAATGTTAATTTAGTAGCGTGGTAAAGTAAACTTGATAACCTTGTGTTATTTTATAATACTACTATTACCGAGAAATTCTTTTTGTAAAATTTGATAAGTGAAACTCTTTTTGTGAAATTGATAGAGTAATAATCCAATAAATAGAGAGATTTTCTTAATTTCCGCTAAAGATTTTTAAATGCAATACTACTTAAAATTCTACTTCAACATAAACACTAATAGATAGTTCTTCTTATCTTTATAAAAATAAAAATAAAAAATTCTTTTAAGCGATTTCAAAAAACAGTTTAATTATCAAATTAACACTTTGAACTTTTTAGAACTGTCTTCTCTGTAAGTAAATTTGAATGCTTAAAAGCAATTCCAGATCAGCTTGCAAGTGAACTATCATGATGAACAAAACTGTTCAATGTATCTGATCAGTTAGTCCACGTCCATGAATCGAGCTGGGTCTCAACTTTCCTAATCGAAGTACTCTCATGAACCCTAGCTACATGCATGTATATATATATATATATATATATATATATATATATATATATATTAGGGTCAGGATCAGGTAAGGGATCCCTTACTTTCTTAAAATGAGGGATTTTTTTTTTTGCTTTTTTTTTCTTTTTTTTTAAAACAACTAAAAAAAAGTTTAATATTTTATGGAACTGAAATTTTTTCATAATATAGTGTTTTGGGTGTGATTTGGGTAGGTATAACAAAACATGTATGTACAGTCTGGGCAGACTATACCATCACTTTTTGGTATAGGTATTCAAAACACGTCCAAAACATTGTATTATGGAAAAATTTCAGTTCCATAAAATATTAAACTTTTTTTAG
The DNA here is from genome assembly GCA_016801055.1 of Panax notoginseng. NCBI lineage: Eukaryota > Viridiplantae > Streptophyta > Magnoliopsida > Apiales > Araliaceae > Panax > Panax notoginseng. Next base: position 5,932,529 of record CM029018.1, on the reverse strand, counting down.
TTGTTTTAAAAAAAACAAAAAAAAAACAAAAAAAAAGTCCCTCATTTTAAGAAAATAAGGGATTCCTTACTTGATCATTTCTATATATATATATATATATATATATATATATATATATATATATATATATATATATATATATATATATATATATATATATATATATTGTTGCGGCAATATTAAATAAGAAAAAACAAAAAACAATAGATACTGCACACGAATGGACGAGGACTATCCAGCGCCAGTGAGAATGTATAAATATATATATATATATATATATATATATATATATATATATATATATATATGTAAAAAGAAAAAAGAACATTTGGAATAGAAATTAAAGTGTGGTGACAATAATAAGCACGTACTTATAATTCCCAGAATCAATCATTTCAGCCTATATATATTACTACAATGATTGATTACCAGAAACGTAATCGACCGGCCCCAACATAAAGGGGATGGTGTCAAAGAAAGGAACAAGTGATCATTATCAGGTCCCCTTTCCAGGGGCGCCACCAGTTGAGTTGTTGCCTAACACAAGTTCAAACAAATTAATACAATTGTAATATTTGATCATTTGAATAAAATTTGAGAAAATAATAACTTAAAATTAAGTTAATATATAGGCATTTATTTTTAATTTGTAAGATTAAAAGTTGTACGTACGGTACTAATTAAAGCACGCAGATGAACACATATTAATTAAGTAGAAATTTAATTACTAGATCTAGACAATTAAGTAATTATTGCTAGCTTGAAATGAATGCTGCATGAATGTTTTAGTTACTCTAATTATGTACTCTTATCTGAACAATGCATGATGCATGTTTAATTTATGTACTACAATGTTTATCTAGTAAACTTTGATTTATATATATATATATATATATATATATATATATATATATATAGGAATACGTACAATTACATGAACTATATAACATGGAGAATTAAAACATGACATATATAGTTCTAATTCAGAAAGTAAGATTACGAACTGCATGTTTTCACCAATGTTAGAGTTAATGCACGTAAATTTGATATCGGTATTAGACTAGAACTACGAATTACGTACATAAACTGTTGGAAATATATATTAATGTTGGGAAAGTCAAAAGTGGTAAGTAGGGGAATGAACGAAACTTGTGAACTTGGAAGAAAATCGAAATCTTTGGAGACTGATCAAGGAGATGGACCTTGATGTCCTGATAAAGGCCAACAATCTACCAGTACTCACGTAGTAAACCTAACTACAATATATGCATGTTCTCACACGTCCAGTACGTACGCGAAAACACCCGGAAAATTACTCTTCTTAACCCCCCCCCTCCCCCGGCCCCTATATATATACCCCCTCCCCTGTTCACATTTCCTAATTCCTACTGTAAATCTCCACATCTTCAACACCTAATTATAATTTCTTCAGAAATATATTATGGGCTTAAGGAAATCAAACAGATTGTCACAATCGGCTGTTGTGAAGCAAATATGCTCCATATTGGGAAAGAAACACATTGGTAGTACTTATGATGATGAAAAATTAGGGCAGAATAATATTCCCCAGATGTGCCAAAAGGCCACTTTGTAGTTTATGTTGGAGAAAACAGAAGCAGATACATTGTTCCTATTTCATTCTTGGGTCGACCAGAATTCCAAAGCCTTCTTGAACTAGCTGCTGAAGAATTCGGGTTCGATCATAACATGGGCCTCACCGTTCCTTGCCATGAAGATGCTTTTGAAGCCCTAACCTCCTCAATGTTTTCATAATATATTGAACTACTGTATCATGAAGCTGCTCGATCATATAGATCACCTCTTCTGGGGAGGCTTAATTTTTTTATTTTTTTTTGGGATCATTTAAACTAACTGAAAACCCATATATATATATATATATATATATATATATATATATATATATATATATATATATATATATATATATATATATATATAGCTTCATGGGATTCAGATTTGTACAAATATCTTAAAATTTAATTTTATTTTTTGTCACCCCGTTCATTTCATCACGTACTGCATGTCGATCTACATATATCAGTTGGTTTTTGAAGAACATGGATCAATCATTAAATGATCCTAAGCTATGAGTCAACTTGGATATTTGAGGCTGTACATTATACAATTGTTATAAAAAAAATTGCGTAAATTGCAAAGTTGTACATGGTTAACACTGAATTATAATATAGACATGCACTACTATTATTATGTCATAGTTAATGTTCTAATTTTTTACAAATGCACATGATTGATTTATTTGACCAAAATTAGTTGGAGGGAATAATTTGCTTTGACCAATTTTCCAAAAATTAAAATATCTTCTTTGTTATTGCAAAAGTTGAAACAATATCGTCTATATTATAATTCATGAGTGTCAATTTGAGGGGAGGGACACTTTTGTAGTTTGTGCTAAAAAAAAAATAAACAAAAATGATTTAAATGAACTCAACTTTAAAAAAATAACTTTTTACACTAATGTTTTATATTTAAGACATTAATTAAACCTTAAATTCTCTATATTTCTATAAATAAAATATTTTAACTACTGAATTAAACATTTCTTATCGGAATAAGTCACGTGACTCAAAATAAAAGGGTAAAATAAGTCTTTTAAGGGGTAAAAATAATATCGTTTATATTGTCTCCAATTTTTCCTTATTTTTCTTTTTCATCATATTAATCACGTGACCACAATTTTTTGTGTTTTTAAAGTTATTTAAGATCTTTTATCAAACTGAAAATTAAATTGTGTTTTAAGAGTATATATCTTTTATATCGGCTTCAAAACAAATTAATTTATTTTTTCATCACACACAAACGACATGCCTACAATTTTTCTGTAATTTCAAAGATATTTGGAATGATATTACCCAAAATACTCTCTCATGCATTCGGATCAATTATTATTCGTCTGTGGCCAAAATGTTTAGTCTATAAAAATTTAAAGATATTAAGGTTCAATATTTTAAAGTTAAAATATCAGAGTTTAAATCAAGAAATCAAATTTTAAGTCAGAAAAATCAAAAATTGTCCTTCACACGTTGAAATTTAACTCTCATATATTGAATTTAAATTTTCTGGTGAGAAAATAACTATCTCAACAGTCAAAAAATTTGATATTGATAGATAATAATTTGATATTATGGGTTTATAATCATAAAAATTTAGATATATTAAGATTTAATATATTAAAATTGAAATAGTGAGATTTAAAATCTAAAATACTAAAAATATAAAATTTTAAATTGTATTCAAGCCGAAAGATAGACAAGCAAATTAGTCAGTTACTAGTAGTAGGGTCATTTGCTTGATATTAAAGACTAACAGCTGGTTTGCTCCCAAAAAATAAAAAATAAAAAATAAAATAAAAAGACTAACAGCTGGTCTGGGCTAGGGCCCGTTCTTAGATGGGCTCATCTCTTAGTACCCTTTGTGAACCTTCCATTTTGTCGCTAAAAGGATATAAGACTTACGTACACAAGTTTAGGTACCTTTCACTATTTTATATATAACTAAATACTACGTGGTTTTATATTTTTTATTCATGATCTATAGTTAAGTTTAGTTGTTTCAAGTTACATTTTTTTTTCTTTTATATATTTTTGTGTCATGTCTATTTCTAAAAAAAATAAAATATTAATTTATAAATATACTATGATAATGAAATTATGATAATAAATTTAAAAATCTTACGTAATTTTATGATACTATCACACATTTTGTGAAAAGTTGTGCAGAATTTGGTAAAGAAACGCTTTTTGTGATACATATACACAAGTTTAGCACGTTTGGATGCTCATAAGCAATTCCAAATACTTTATTTTGCAATTAAGTTTGGAGTTGTACATGTACTATCAATTGAACAATTAAAAAATATATATATCAAAATATCAACTATAACATGTTGCACCTACCTACCCCTATATATATATATATATTGTTGGAATATGGATATCCAATTGGGGCGCCCATGGAGGGTCCGACCCATTTGGGTTAAATAACTGTTCTCTAATTGACAAGGTCAATAGAGACGTTCGTGTTTTTTTGAACGTGGGAGTGACTAGACGTGGGAAGAGAGTTGGGAAGTGGCTCAACCACTTCCTTATTAAATAGTCACCTCTATCGATCAAATACAACTACACTCCAATTGCTGCTCCCAATATCGAGGCCCAAACTCTAATTGTTACGTACTGTGAATTAGTGCTCCGTTCTCAAACGTAGTTCGGGGACGCTGTTGGGTTAAAGGAACAGCAGGAGATTTTCCGCATCAAAGACTCAATCAGAATTCAAAAGGTATGCCTTTGATTCTCCATATTATGTGTAAATATGAATAACATGCGTATTAAAATCCCTTCATTGGTATCAGAGCAAGGTTTAACGATCTCATGTATGCTATGTATGGAATATTTACACTTTATGTCATGGTTGCATGTTTAAAAGAAAAAAAAAGCTTGAAAACATCATTAATGGCAATCTTAGAAACACTAAATGTTAGGGGCTAATATTGAAGTATTTTGTAGCCTAAACACAGTGTATATGATCTGCATTATTTGGGTTTAATTCGATAATTAATTTAAAATTAATTTGAAACCCTAGTTTGCAAACAACCTTCTTTGAACAGCCATAACTTTTTCTGTGATTGTCCGATTCGGTTATTTTTGCATGTATGCGTAGTACTCGTTGTAAGCTTTCCAACGATATATTATGGGCCTAAATCGGAGTTGTATAGAGTGAGATATGGCTTCTCAAAGTTTTAGTCGCGAAATGGCATTTCGATAAATTCTTGTGTCTGGAGGTTGAAGATGACTATCGGCCCGACCCGCGCGCCCGACCCCCGCGGCTGACCCGCGGCCCTGACCCGTTTTTACAGATTTTTTATATTTAATTTCCAGAAAATGATTTATTAATTGTTTTTAGCATGGAAATTAATTTAATTATTGGCATATAATTAATTATTATACTGGAATTTGGAAATATTGACTGTTTTGGATATTTTTGGTTAATTTTCTACCTATTAATAAATGGTTTATTAATTATGAAAATTAGCAAATTTATCACGAAAATTCCAGGAAAATTTCAGTGACTATATTGTGATGTTAAGTTACTGTTATGATTTTTCAGAATGAAAATAATTGTATTGTATAGTTTTGGCTAATTTCCAATTAATTGTGCAATAGCTTATTAATTATGATAATTAGCATGATTATCAGAAAATTCCAAAAAATTACAGTTATGCTTTTATGATGATAAGATACTGTTATAAAATTTTTTGGAAGAAATTAGCAGATTTGGATATCTTTGGTTAATTTTCATCTTTTTATGCATGATTAATTAATTGTGATAATTAGAAAAATTATTGAAATAAATTCCAGAAAATTACAATAATGTTTTATAATGTTAATTTACTGTTGAGAATTTTTTGGATGCATTTTAATGTTTTTATAGCATACTTGGTATATTAATCGAGTAATAATGCCTATTTTTTAATTTCATTTGTTAATATTTTTGGGATATTAATTATTGGTGCTTGGAATTAAATTATCATGCTATAATAGCATGTATACCCCTGTTCCAAGTGGGAGTGATTTAGGTTGTAGTAATTTAATTAAACTATTCCCTAAATTATACGTCTTGTGCGCTGAAAAATTAAATTTAAATAATTAGACATTTATACGGATTGTGATTCCTAAGCCTGGCGAAGTCTCCCTTCTATATTTATGTCCTATTATTTTTATGTTAATTTGGTTCATGTGGCAAAGATGATTTTTATACTGTGGTGAACGTTGAATATCTCTAATGAATCCTCGGTTTTTAAATCAAAGCAGAAAATGGCTTCAAAACACATTATCGCAGATCTTAACCAAGGAAACAAACTAGACGGAGATAACTATGACGTGTGGCACCGGAAAGTCAGGATGGTTTTGGAGGAGCAAGAGGTTGAAGAAACCCTGCTGTCCAAAATGGCTAAACCAGAGGGTGAAAATGCAAAGGATCCGATCAAGGTCGCTGCCTTCGAAAGTTGGCGCAAAAAGGATCGTATCTCTCGCATAACATTGCTGAGCTGCATGAACAATGGCTTTCTGTTTGAGTATGAACAATACTCTACTGCACACGATATTTGGGAGGCTCTCAAAACTAAGTTTGGTGGCACCTCGTTGACAAGGATGAGGGAATTAGCCATAAGGTTCGATGGTTACAAAAAAAAAAGATAACCACACTATGAAACAACACCTTCGAATCATGGCTAATATGATCCGGGAGTTGAAATCTGGAGGTACTCAATTGTCAGACGAACAGCAGATTTCAGCGGTGGTTCGCTCCCTTCCCGATAATTGGGAACATATGCGGGTCAACATGACTCATAACGAGAATATCAAGACCTTTGATGATATTCGTCGTCACTTGGAGCTCGAGGCTGAGCGCCTTGATGTTGTCAAGACCTCCAGGGCATATGTGGCTGAATCAAACTCTCGTAGAGGGTTCACACCTAAGAAGGGGAAGAAACCTGCTCATCCTGCTGCGCCTAAAGGGGCTGCGAGTGGGGGTGCTGTCAAGCGTAAGAGAGGCAAACGAGGTTCTGGTAAAAAGGACAAAACCAAGATGACATGCTACACCTGTGGCAAGGCGGGACACTTCGCTCGTGAGTGGAGCCGAAGAAGGTAATTCCTAGTCCTAATCTATCTATGTGCTTAGTATCGAGTACTGTTTTTGTTGCTCATTCTCTCCATATGTGGATTGTAGACTCCGGAGCAACGGACCACATAGCTAGAGATCGGAATGGATACGTGGAATACCGCCGAGTTCCGGCTGGCAGAAAAGTATACATGGGGAACGATTCCAGTGTGGACGTGCTAGGCATTGGCACTTACAAACTGGAAATGCGATGATGCTCAGCATTGATCCTTTATGATGTACTTTATGCGCCGGATGTCCGGCAGAATTTATTTTCTGTTTTATCAGTACTTCGTTTAGGCTTTTCAGTTAGTTTTGAGAACAATTCTGTAATAATTTCGCATGGGACGAATGTTTTTGGACATGGTTTTATGTTGAATGGTTTTATGATTTTGGATACTATTGATTCTAGTTGTAATAGTAATGATTATTATTCCTTCCTTGTTGAAAATGATCATGATGGTTCAATTCAATGGCATGCTAGATTAGGCCATATTGGACAAGATAGAATGGCCAGGTTAGCTCGAGCAGGTCTTTTAGGCCCACTCGCTAAGGTTAATCTACCCACATGTGAACATTGTTTGGCAGGGAAATCAACTAGAAAACCATTCGGTAAAGCCACTAGGGCAGAAACACCATTGCAACTTATTCACTCAGATATCTATGGCCCTATGAATGTGAAAGAAAGGCATGGACGTTCCTATTTTCTCACAATGATAGATGACTATACGCGCTTCGGGTACACTTTCTTGATCTCTCATAAGTCTGAGGCATTAGATTGCTTTAGACGTTATTTGATTGAGGTCGAGAATCAGTTAGATAAAAGTGTTATGGCACTTCGAACTGACCGAGGCCGCGAGTATCTGTCCGATCAGTTTAAAGAACTTTGTGAGGAAAAAGGGATAATCAGGCAACTGACAATCCCTAGAACTCCGCAACAAAATGGTGTGGCGGAGAGGAGGAACCGAACATTATTAGACATGGTTAGGTCTATGATGGCGCAAGCAAATTTGCCTATCTCTTATTGGGGTGATGCATTGTTGACTGCGACATATATACTTAATCGTGTGCCTTCAAAATCAGTTCAGTCCACCCCATATGAAATGTGGACCGGCAGAAAGCCCGAATTGGGCGGAATGCGGCCTTGGGGATCGGCAGCTTACGTGCACAACACTTCTCATCAGCATGGGAAGTTAGGCCCGAGGGGTAAGAAGTGTATTTTTGTGAGATATTCTGAACACTCCAAGGGCTATGTGTTTGTAGGAGAGCAGCCTGATGGGACTGTATCAGAGATAGAGTCACGAGATGCGGATTTCCTTGAGATGGATTTCCCTAATAGAGGTGATGTGAGCAAGGAGATTAACCTTTATGAGATGGAAGAAGATTTAGGCGCCCCAACTCATACAGTAGAAGCTGAAGAGGTTATTCCTCAGGCTCCTGTAGAAAGTGGGAGTGACATGCCTTCGAGCAGTTCTCATCCATCAAATGAAGAGTCTCATATTCCTCAAGTGCGTAGAAGTCAAAGGGGTAACATTCCACGTCGTCCTTTTGAGATTGAAGGGAATGCCTTTGTAGCTAATACGCAAGACGATGAGGAACCTCGATCTTATAGAGATGCTCTATCATCTGTTATGAGAGATAAGTGGATGATTGTAATGGAAGAAGAGATGGAGTCCATGAGGACTAATCAAGTCTGGGACTTGGTTGACCTTCCACCAGGGCGAAAAGCTATTGGGAACAAGTGGGTTCTTAAAGTCAAACGCAAGGCGGATGGTTCCATTGAAAGGTACAAAGCTCGTCTTGTAGCCAAGGGCTACACCCAGCAAGAGGGAATTGATTACGAGGAAACCTTCTCACCAGTTGTGAGGTTTGCCTCAATTCGCCTCATCCTAGCGATTGTCGCGCATTTAGATTTGGAGTTGTATCAAATGGACGTTAAGACAGCTTTTCTCAATAGAGATTTAGCTGAGGAGATATACATGGATCAGCCAGAGGGTTTCGTCATGGAAGGACAAGAGCGCAAAGTATGCAAGCTCAAACGTTCTATCTATGGTTTGAAACAGGCGTCCAGACAATGGTATCTGAGATTCCATCGAGCCGTTATTAGTGATGGGTTTACGATGATCGAGGAAGACCATTGTGTATATATCAAACTGTCTAAAGATAAATTCCTTATCTTATCTATGTATGTCGATGACATCCTTCTAGCTGGGAACGATAAGGAGATGATTGTCGCCACCAAAGGGTGGTTGTCCTCTAACTTTGAGATGAAGGACATGGGGGAAGCAGCTTATGTTCTCGGAGTTAAGATCTTTAGAGATCACTCAAGAAAGTTTCTTGGTTTGTCTCAAGAGACTTATCTTAAGAAGGTTCTTGAGCAATTCCAGATGAACAACTGCAAACCCATAGACACTCCTATCACTAAAGGCGACGCCATTGGACCCGAGCAATGCCCTACTTCTCCCAAAGAAATTAAGAAGATGTCCTATTATCCGTATGCCAATGCTATAGGAAAGCTAATGTATGCAGTTGTGTGTACTCGGCCTGATATAGCATATGCAGTCGGTTATCTCGGTCGGTATCAGTCAAACCCTGGGATTGCTCATTGGAAGGCAATCAAAAGGATCTTGCGATATTTGAAAGGTACTTTGGACTACATGTTATGCTATGGAGGACCGGACCTGCGATTGATTGGTTACACCGATGCCAGTTAGGGAGGTAACCAGGGGATGCACAAGTCGACCTCAGGATATGCATTCTTGTTACATGGTGGTGCCATCACTTGGTGTAGCAAGAAACAGACTTGCGTTGCTCTTTCTACGATGGAGTCGGAGTTTGTGGCTTGTACGTCAGTTGTTCAGGAAGCCATGTGGCTGAGGAGATTCTTCGAGGATCTTAGTGTCGTCTCTCATGCTTCAGATCCTGTGACTGTTTACTGTGATAGCACGGCGGCCCTAGATTACACTAAGGACCCCAAGTATCATGGCAGGACGAAGCACATCGACTTGAGGATGAACTTCATCAGAGATATCATAGCAAATAATGAGGTGATATTGGAGTACATGCCCACTGGCCTTACGGTAGCTGATCCTTTGACGAAGCCAATCCCTAAAGATGCCTTTTGTAGGCATGTTAGTTCATTAGGGCTTCGTAGGATTTGATGTACTTTCTATTATTTCTTTGCATATCACTCATTATTTGGCTTGTATTAGAGATATTCATTGTTATTTCGAGATATTTATCATTTATGCGAGTTTCATTTATTTCCACTTGTGTTTGGTTATTTTAGCGCATATGATAAATTTTATATGTTCACACAGTTTATTATGCATATTGGATATGCACACATATTAAATATATGTCAACAGGTTGTTTGGCTCACTCACACGAGCAATCACCCTTGGCGCTTTGAAAAGCGAGCAAGGTTGAGACAGTTCATTTATTGGCACTTTGAGTAACGAGCTATTGATGCTTTTGACAGCAGTCAATTGGCGCTTAGTAGTGATCAAAATGAACATGATGTCGCCTTGGCATGAGCCAAGATGAGGTTAACTTGGATTAACAGAATATAGTATGCCCCCACCATCTATATTAACCTGTACTGATAGCCGGATACGAAATTTTAGGTTTGACGCTTAGATAAGCGAGCAATCTGAAAAATTCGAGTTAGGCGCTTATGAAGCGACTGAACTAAGATCCGTACGGCACGACCATAGGACATATGCTCATGTAGATGAGATTGTCTGTCGTAACATGATAACCGGATGCGAAGTTTCAAATTTGGCGCTTAGATAAGCGAGTAATTTGAAATGTTCTAAGGTCCGTACAACAAGGCTATAGAATAGCATGTTGTGAACGAGTTACATGTGCTTAGTGACCATGTAAAAGAGGTGAGAGAATGAATCCCTGCTTCCTCACCGTGTGAGTCTTGTAGGACAAGTTTTGTTCCTATGTTAAGTGCTCTTTGTGATCTTTGACTATACTGCAAAGACATGGATCAATGTTGCTACTTTGGTTTCGATTCCTAAGGTCAGGATTGATGAGACTATAAGGACCGATTCTGGGAAAGCAGTTGATTCTTTTTTGAGTAGTATTAGGGCAAAGGGAAGACAATTTGATTTCACCTCGTTCTGCACCTATTGTCGACAACTATAGCGTTTTGATAGCGATATAGTAATAAGTGAGATACGAAATGGACTTGGGCCCAAAGGTGGTTAGGTAAGGCTCTCTGAGGGGTTAGAGATACTTAACCTAGTGAAAATTCAAATGTGTCTGGGGTACTCTGAGTTTGTGGGTTGTAGCCTCTACGTGAACTAATTAAGTTCGACGTGAAAGCTCCCGTATTATTTCTTTGAAAGGGTAGATGTCTCTATGTTGGCCCTAACAGGTTTGATATAGAGCTCCCGCATTGCAGGTGAACTCAGCGGTCGCACGGTTCTGCAGTTAGAGGTTTTATATGTTTTGGTTTGAGCTGTTTTTGGCAGATATAAGGATTACATTGTCCCCGCCATGGGAGAGTGGGAGATGTTGGAATATGGATATCCAATTGAGGAGCCTATGGAGGGTCCGATCCATTTGGGTTAAATAACTGTTCTCTAATTGACAAGGTCAATAGAGACGTTCGTGTTTTTTTAAACGTGGGAGTGACTAGACGTGGGAAGAGAGTTGGGAAGTGGCTCAACCACTTCCTTATTAAATAGTCACCTCTATCGATCAAATACAACTACACTCCAATTGCCGCTCCCAATATCGAGACCCAAACTCTAATTGTTACGTACTGTGAATTAGTTGTAACGACCCCAAAATAGGTTCATTCCACCCAACCCATTCTGAGTCGTCAAATACATGGTACAGAAAACAACTACAACTTTATTACAACAATTGTCGTGCAAAATACAACAACACATATGCTGTGAGTTTGGATACAAATATATACCAAATGTGACTCATGTTCCAACCGTGGACATCACCTCACAATAACACCTTACATAAAGGTATAGTCAAAAACTGTTTTAGAAATTAGAATCTTTGGGAAGTGCTCAAGGAAACCTTCGTACATGGGAGGCCACGCGTCTAGGTTATGATAGATATCATATGGCCACAGAATTATCCTTGGTTGACCCAATAGACCCCAAAGAAAAACGAGAAGATTACTATCATATTCTTCCCAATGGTGAGTCTTCTCTTGACATATCATTATCTCTACTGTCTCTAATTGAGAATTATACTTTAAACAAACACCAAGATTATATAGGTAGTGCTCGTATATATACTCAGCAAGTGGATGAGCACATCCCTGTCTTATGATGACACGAGGTTGTATGTCGTTAGACATCTTGTATGATAGTGGCAAACCACCCTTCCAACGTTGGGTACACCTTACCCTATTGGATTCACCAAATATAACTACTAAATGAACTTTTCTATACTGCTTCGGGAGAACATCCACAGCTAGAGACCATTGTTCTATTTCCCCGTTACCCTCGCTCGACCCAGCTACACTCTTATTACCTGAAAGGAATTGTGAAGCAAAAGGGTGAGCACAACTAGCCCAGTAAAGAATATCATGACTAAAGATAATTAAATTATCAGTAGCCTTCATCAATAATAAATCAGAGATTTAGAACATATGGTAAATGATAAAAATTTCAACCATAGTTGCAGCGGAACGAGCAATCCATTAGAAGAGTCAAATAGACTATAAAGTCTATTATCTTCTCCATGTTAAAAATCCATCAACAATGTTTTATCCCTGTAACATCAATCAACAGTTCCTTTCCACAATCATATGAATAACTCATAATCATAATTGTGATTCTAAATTTTTCTTCGCACCCAGGACGAAGAATATTTTCATCACATGTCTTTACCTGAAACATCAAAGATCATGGTTATACCAAATCACAGTTCCTGTTCATAATCATACTAATAAATCCATCTTTGCACTACGACCAAAGATATTCAACAACAGTTTATCTTTGCACTACGGGCCAAAGATATTCATCAACAGACCATCTTTGCACTACAGGCCAAAGATATTCATCTACAATTCATCTTTGCACTACAGGCCAAAGATATTCCTCAACCGTTCATCTTTGCATTACTGGCCAAAGATATTCAACAACAGGTCATCTTTGCACTACGGGCCAAAGATATTCATCTACAATTCATCTTTGCACTACAGGCCAAAGATATTCCTCAACAATTCATATTTGCACTACATGCCAAATATATTAATACCTCAAAGAATATATAATCATTTAAGAATTTATATAAACAATAATTATAACCATGTTGATCATTTCACCTTTGCACTTAAGCTAAAGATATTCAATTATAAATTCAATGGTCATGATCATACCAGTCAACAATTCAACTTTGCACTACTGGCCAAAGAGAACCCATAGTCATGATCATACCAATAATTTACCCATCTTTACACTCAAGCGAAAGAGAATTTCAACATCAAGGTTATAAAAATGTTATATATGATTATAAAAATAATATGGTCAAAACATGGATTTAATTTCAAGAGCAATATTCATAAATCAACTATAATTTGGTTAGAAAAAGAAACCAATTTTATCGTGAATAGTAACTCATGAATAGTAACCTCGACTCAAAAAGGTAGAAATTCCACAATAAAATCTATACCAATATTTCGGTATAATGATATTGAAAGAATAACATTTCTTAAGCTTATAAACAATTTATTTAAATTGTTTACACTTTACTAATTAATGCATTTAATCATCATAAAATGTCAACTCTTAAGATTTCATCATCAATAACCAAAACCCTCATCAAAAATCTGCATATACCTCATATAGGATTCTCAAGCCATAAAATCCTATTTTCCAATTTTCTTCCTTCACAAAACATATTTAATTCATTTACTCATAACTAGACCATTTTCATGAAAAATACCAAATCAGTTCCAAAAATATTTCTTTTCTGGGATTTAGCATAATATAGTCCCATAGTGAACATATATTTTTCTCAGAATTTTTAAAAGTCATTTACTATTTTTCATATGGCCAAAATAGCCAAATATTTAGACATTTATCAAAAATTGTACTTTTGTCTAAAAATTCTGAAATTTACAGAGTATACTTCTATCATATACATGTACTTCCAATAAAAATTTCATCAATTTTGGAGTTAACCACAAGGAATTATAAGCTGTTACTTTTAAAATAGTCTTTTCTCATAAAATTCATAACTCTCAATCTATACATCCAAAAATCACCATTTTTGGACACAATCAAGAAAACTCATCAAAATATCATTTCAAATTTTTCCAGAATTTTTGAAGATCAGAAAAATTACGAAACTGAAAATCATAACAACCCTTAAAATCCCTTAATATCTCTTACTATCCCTTACCTCAAAAGAGCAGTACTTCTGATCGGTATAAGGCTGAAGGAAACTTGCACTGATGAATAGCAACTCACCAAGTATCTAAATACTCACAAAATACACTCAATAATCTAGAGAGAGAAAGAGAGAAAGCTTATGTTTCTGGTGTGATTTTCAATTCTAACTTAGCCCTCTATTTATAGGAAAATTTTGGTAGGTTTGACCTGCAACCTGATGGCTTTACCTGCTACTATTCCCACCCACCACATTTGAAATATAATTCAGCACATTTCTTCACCAACCACAAGTGGGGCCCACCAATTCTAGAATTTTCCACCAAAATGATAAACTCCGAAAATTCAACAATTTCTGAACCAGTCATCTCGTAAAATTCATAACAAATCATACATTCATTTTTAACGGTTCAAAATTTGTGGACATATACTCAACTTATATATGTATAACATATCCAAATATTACTACGATCCAACGGTCGGATTAAAAATTATAACCCCCGCAAAATATCTCAAAAACCCTGATTTTTAATACCTCCATTCCGACAAAAATACTGATAAAAACCTCAACATTAACTCCTTCATTTTAACCACAAAAATATATCCCTCATTTATATCCACATAAAATAAATATTTTCTTATCATATAAATCAATAATTAATTATTCACAAATAATATTACAGAATCACATTTATGACAACCAGGCCGTTCCCAGGAAAGAGGGGGCTTTCCAATAAGGATTTCTCCTTACTAGCGCGCAATTAGATGACCAAACCTCTCCTTAGACAGAACTTTCTAGACATTGCCAATAATGCTATCTAATAATACTATTCAAATAATATGAATTATTGATCTGATAATAGAAAATACTGTGCAGCAACAATTATTGAACAACAATAATATAAAATTTCAACGTAGCAATTATTGAATCAATAAAATAAAATATTGAACAGTAATTACTGTAACAATTATTGAGTAGTGCCTTCTTACGTAAGAATCAATAATTTCAAAAATACTGTGCAATACCGTGTGCTACTGTGCAATAACGCGTATTACTGTATTTTAACCACCGGGTATTTCAACAGTATTAACGATAACAACTACGCCGTTATTTGTAAAAACTCAAATTTGTCGTTTTTCTTCACCCGACAGTTATTCGTTATGGGGCCCACAAATAGCTGCGCCGTCGTACGAATATTCTCCGACAGAAAGAATATTCCACGACCAAACGAATATTCCCCGACAACAATGATTATTTTATAACCACTTGCTTATTTTGAAAAAAATTTCATATTTCACCCATAACTTTAAACTTTTATCAATTTAACCATTTACTGAATAGTAATTATAAGAAAAATTGAATACTTTTATTTCATAAAATTCGGGGTCTTACAATCTCCCCTCCTTATGAAATTTCGTCCCCGAAATTTACGTACCTGGTATTTCGAAGAGTTGAGAATACCTTGCTTCCATTTCAGATTCTATCTCTCAGATCATCATGATTTCTCCATTGCTCATCTCCCATGATAACTTCATTTGGGTTCCTCATTTGTTGGGAAGTCATGACAACCGCCATCCCTCGAACTACTCGGCTTTGACTTGTCTGGAGCAGCATTTGGCGTCATCATTACCGTTGGAATATACCTTTCTATAGGACATATTCCTCCCTCAACTGCCTCTTCGTACTCCTCATTCATGATCTGAATCATCAATCTTCGATCCATATCGGATTCAGGTTGACCGCTATGTACAGGGTAATTCAAAACTCGATGTTGGGTTCTCCCAATTGCTTTCCAAAAAGAGAAATTCATATCATCTATTTTAGCCTTCTTAGATCGAACATCTCTTTCCACAATATCCACGTGTCGTGCGGCTTTTGCCCATGCATCACTTATTCTCACTCGTTCAATTTTTTCTTCTTTCAGCTCAGATTCCATTTTTATCATCTTATACTCTGCCAAAGAATGCTTCTGTTCAAGCATCACATATCGGGTAACACAAGCTTGAATTGTTGCATCCTTTTGTTCCACGACCGCCTGTCGTTCTTCTGCCTGCTCTTCTAACTCATGAATACGATTTTGAAATTCTACATTTTGATCATATAATACCTCTAATAAACTCTCCTCTGGTACTTCTTCTTCCTCTTCTTCCTCAGTCTCAGCTGTTACCTCTGCGACTATCTCAGGTGCAACTATCAATTCTTCACTCACCACATAGATATCTCTAATTCCTTCTTCGTCTGACATCACATTATCATGGTTAGTGATTAGAGGTATCCCCACAGTCTCATTCACTCCATTGTTAGCATTCTCAGCTGCCATTCTCAAATACTGCCATAAAATAAGGGTTAATTAAACAAATTAACATATCACATAATATCCCAATATTATGACTAACCAACAAATAAGCTTAGGTAGGACACACTAGCGAAGGATTTACGCATCTCTCCCCTCCTAGTTATATTCCCCGATCTCCACCAGAGATCATATCCCTAAGCTCTGATACCAACTGTAACGACCCCAAAATAGGTTCATTCCACCCAACCCATTCTGAGTCGTCAAATACATGGTACAGAAAACAACTACAACTTTATTACAACAATTGTCGTGCAAAATACAACAACACATATGCTGTGAGTTTGGATACAAATATATACCAAATGTGACTCATGTTCCAACCGTGGACATCACCTCACAATAACACCTTACATAAAGGTATAGTCAAAAACTGTTTTAGAAATTAGAATCTTTGGGAAGTGCTCAAGGAAACCTTCGTACATGGGAGGCCACGCGTCTAGGTTATGATAGATATCATATGGCCACAGAATTATCCTTGGTTGACCCAATAGACCCCAAAGAAAAACGAGAAGATTACTATCATATTCTTCCCAATGGTGAGTCTTCTCTTGACATATCATTATCTCTACTGTCTCTAATTGAGAATTATACTTTAAACAAACACCAAGATTATATAGGTAGTGCTCGTATATATACTCAGCAAGTGGATGAGCACATCCCTGTCTTATGATGACACGAGGTTGTATGTCGTTAGACATCTTGTATGATAGTGGCAAACCACCCTTCCAACGTTGGGTACACCTTACCCTATTGGATTCACCAAATATAACTACTAAATGAACTTTTCTATACTGCTTCGGGAGAACATCCACAGCTAGAGACCATTGTTCTATTTCCCCGTTACCCTCGCTCGACCCAGCTACACTCTTATTACCTGAAAGGAATTGTGAAGCAAAAGGGTGAGCACAACTAGCCCAGTAAAGAATATCATGACTAAAGATAATTAAATTATCAGTAGCCTTCATCAATAATAAATCAGAGATTTAGAACATATGGTAAATGATAAAAATTTCAACCATAGTTGCAGCGGAACGAGCAATCCATTAGAAGAGTCAAATAGACTATAAAGTCTATTATCTTCTCCATGTTAAAAATCCATCAACAATGTTTTATCCCTGTAACATCAATCAACAGTTCCTTTCCACAATCATATGAATAACTCATAATCATAATTGTGATTCTAAATTTTTCTTCGCACCCAGGACGAAGAATATTTTCATCACATGTCTTTACCTGAAACATCAAAGATCATGGTTATACCAAATCACAGTTCCTGTTCATAATCATACTAATAAATCCATCTTTGCACTACGACCAAAGATATTCAACAACAGTTTATCTTTGCACTACGGGCCAAAGATATTCATCAACAGACCATCTTTGCACTACAGGCCAAAGATATTCATCTACAATTCATCTTTGCACTACAGGCCAAAGATATTCCTCAACCGTTCATCTTTGCATTACTGGCCAAAGATATTCAACAACAGGTCATCTTTGCACTACGGGCCAAAGATATTCATCTACAATTCATCTTTGCACTACAGGCCAAAGATATTCCTCAACAATTCATATTTGCACTACATGCCAAATATATTAATACCTCAAAGAATATATAATCATTTAAGAATTTATATAAACAATAATTATAACCATGTTGATCATTTCACCTTTGCACTTAAGCTAAAGATATTCAATTATAAATTCAATGGTCATGATCATACCAGTCAACAATTCAACTTTGCACTACTGGCCAAAGAGAACCCATAGTCATGATCATACCAATAATTTACCCATCTTTACACTCAAGCGAAAGAGAATTTCAACATCAAGGTTATAAAAATGTTATATATGATTATAAAAATAATATGGTCAAAACATGGATTTAATTTCAAGAGCAATATTCATAAATCAACTATAATTTGGTTAGAAAAAGAAACCAATTTTATCGTGAATAGTAACTCATGAATAGTAACCTCGACTCAAAAAGGAAGAAATTCCACAATAAAATCTATACCAATATTTCGGTATAATGATATTGAAAGAATAACATTTCTTAAGCTTATAAACAATTTATTTAAATTGTTTACACTTTACTAATTAATGCATTTAATCATCTTAAAATGTCAACTCTTAAGATTTCATCATCAATAACCAAAACCCTCATCAAAAATCTGCATATACCTCATATAGGATTCTCAAGCCATAAAATCCTATTTTCCAATTTTCTTCCTTCACAAAACATATTTAATTCATTTACTCATAACTAGACCATTTTCATGAAAAATACCAAATCAGTTCCAAAAATATTTCTTTTCTGGGATTTAGCATAATATAGTCCCATAGTGAACATATATTTTTCTCAGAATTTTTAAAAGTCATTTACTATTTTTCATATGGCCAAAATAGCCGAATATTTAGACATTTATCAAAAATTGTACTTTTGTCTAAAAATTCTGAAATTTACAGAGTATACTTCTATCATATACATGTACTCCCAATAAAAATTTCATCAATTTTGGAGTTAACCACAAGGAATTATAAGCTGTTACTTTTAAAATAGTCTTTTCTCATAAAATTCATAACTCTCAATCTATACATCCAAAAATCACCATTTTTGGACACAATCAAGAAAACTCATCAAAATATCATTTCAAATTTTTCCAGAATTTTTGAAGATCAGAAAAATTACGAAACTGAAAATCATAACAACCCTTAAAATCCCTTAATATCCCTTACTATCCCTTACCTCAAAAGAGCAGTACTTCTGATCGGTATAAGGCTGAAGGAAACTTGCACTGATGAATAGCAACTCACCAAGTATCTAAATACTCACAAAATACACTCAATAATCTAGAGAGAGAAAGAGAGAAAGCTTATGTTTCTGGTGTGATTTTCAATTCTAACTTAGCCCTCTATTTATAGGAAAATTTTGGTAGGTTTGACCTGCAACCTGATGGCTTTACCTGCTACTATTCCCACCCACCACATTTGAAATATAATTCAGCACATTTCTTCACCAACCACAAGTGGGGCCCACCAATTCTAGAATTTTCCACCAAAATGATAAACTCCGAAAATTCAACAATTTCTGAACCAGTCATCTCGTAAAATTCATAACAAATCATACATTCATTTTTAACGGTTCAAAATTTGTGGACATATACTCAACTTATATATGTATAACATATCCAAATATTACTACGATCCAACGGTCGGATTAAAAATTATAACCCCCGCAAAATATCTCAAAAACCCTGATTTTTAATACCTCCATTCCGACAAAAATACTGATAAAAACCTCAACATTAACTCCTTCATTTTAACCACAAAAATATATCCCTCATTTATATCCACATAAAATAAATATTTTCTTATCATATAAATCAATAATTAATTATTCACAAATAATATTACAGAATCACATTTATGACAACCAGGCCGTTCCCAGGAAAGAGGGGGCTTTCCAATAAGGATTTCTCCTTACTAGCGCGCAATTAGATGACCAAACCTCTCCTTAGACAGAACTTTCTAGACATTGCCAATAATGCTATCTAATAATACTATTCAAATAATATGAATTATTGATCTGATAATAGAAAATACTGTGCAGCAACAATTATTGAACAACAATAATATAAAATTTCAACGTAGCAATTATTGAATCAATAAAATAAAATATTGAACAGTAATTACTGTAACAATTATTGAGTAGTGCCTTCTTACGTAAGAATCAATAATTTCAAAAATACTGTGCAATACCGTGTGCTACTGTGCAATAACGCGTATTACTGTATTTTAACCACCGGGTATTTCAACAGTATTAACGATAACAACTACGCCGTTATTTGTAAAAACTCAAATTTGTCGTTTTCTTCACCCGACAGTTATTCGTTATGGGGCCCACAAATAGCTGCGCCGTCGTACGAATATTCTCCGACAGAAAGAATATTCCACGACCAAACGAATATTCCCCGACAACAATGATTATTTTATAACCACTTGCTTATTTTGAAAAAAATTTCATATTTCACCCATAACTTTAAACTTTTATCAATTTAACCATTTACTGAATAGTAATTATAAGAAAAATTGAATACTTTTATTTCATAAAATTCGGGGTCTTACATTAGTGCTCCGTTCTCAAATGTAGTTCGGGGACGCTGTTGGGTTAAAGGAACAACCGGAGATTTTCCGCATCAAAGGCTCAATCAGAATTCAAAAGGTATGCCTTTGATTCTCCATATTATGTGTAAATATGAATAGCATGCGTATTAAAATCCCTTCATATATATATATATATATATATATAATAATCACACTCATAAATACCACAATCAATCATTCAGCCTATACATTACTCCTACAATGATTGATTAAGAGAAATGTAATGGAACGGCCCCAACATAAGGGGATGGTGTTGAATTAGAAAGGAACAAATCATTATCAGATTCCTTTCCAAGGGCAAGGGCGCCAGCTGCCTAGCTAACACAAGTTAATACACTTGGAATATTGAATCATTTGAATAAAATTTTAGAAAAATAACTTCAAATTAGTGCAGAATTAATTATATTCCCCGGCCAAGATGTACACCGAATTAAAGGCCTCTTTGTAGTTTATGTTGGAGAAAACAGAAGCAGGCAAATTGTTTTCTTGAATTAGTTATCAGCTGAAGAGTTCGGGTTCGATCATGACATGAACCTCACCATCAATTCCTTGTCAAGAAGACGTTTTTCACACCCTAATCGATCTCCTCATGAATTAGCAATGTTTTCATAATATATTTATAGATTATCCATTCGAAAATTGATCATGAAGATCTATATATATTGCATGCATGTGTTCATATTCTATATCAGATCAAGTAAAAATGAATAAATTAGAGAAAATAATATGGCTACGTACGTTGGCTAGATCCAATTAATTTACTAAACTAATTAATTAACCCAAGTAGGTGTGAAATTAGGAAATTTGAAGGCTAGAGATGACAGGTTATTTCCGCTGCGTGGTTGGAGTATCCTTCTCCCTTGAGAAACTTTTGTCCTTCACACGTTGAAAATAATTAATTCACACTGCATTATACATAAATATATTGAATTTAAATATTCTGCTGGGAGAATAATTATATATATATATATATATATATATATATGAGAAATGATCCATGAAAAATGTTAGTTATGGGCACTGTTTCAACTAACTGTTATCCAGCCGTCCAAAATTAGAGTGAATGGTTGAGATGAGAGTCCAGCGGCTACTCCCTCTAGCGGCCAGTAACATAAAAAAATTTGGTTTAATTACTGATTATCCTTATACATACTATTTATTAATCAGTAAAATAAAATAATAAAAAAATTATAAATATAATCAGTAATTATCTTTACACGTTGAATATACTAATTAATTAAGATGGATATTTACTAATTATCCTTATACTTTTGACACGTTATTACTGATTAATTAAGATGGATATTTAAATTGAATCAATAATATCTTTACTAATATATTTAAATTAATTTGTTTATGCTGGTTTGAACTTTATGAATATCAGATCTTAAGAAAGGAGAAGTAACAGAGAAAGTGTATCTTTTATGACTGAAACTTGTACATACAAACATATCTGGTTTGTTAGTTTCTAAGTAAGCTAACCAGAGAGTATTTATACAGGAAAAAAAAAACTAAATACAACAAGCTAACTAACTGTTCCTATAATCTGATTACACGTGTATGTGTGCACTAATCCCAAAGTACAGAATCCATGCTGGCAATCTGTTGCAGTCCTTGTGCTAATTTATGCTGAATCTGTCTATGTGTGCTTCGTTGCTGCTGTGTGTTTTGTTGCTGTTGTTCATGTGTGCTTGCACTGGCCACAAGTGTACTTGTATTACTATTACCTGCAATACTCCCCCCACAAGTTGGAGGGGCACAAATGTTGTGCACACCCAACTTGGCAAGTAAAAACCAGTGTGGTACTTTACCAAGAGGTTTAGTAAAAATGTCAGCTAATTGTAGCCGGGAAGGAATATATGTAGGAGTTATAAAATGGGCTTGGACCTTTTCTCGAATGAAATGACAATCAAGCTCAATATGTTTGGTTTTAGAATGATGAACAGGATTGGAAGCTATGTCAATAGCAGCAAGATTATCACAAAAAACTGTGATCGGTTGAGGAACTGAAAAATGGAAATCCTTGAGTAATGCAACCAACCAAATGAGTTCACAAGTGACTGTGGCCAAAGCCCTGTACTCAGCTTCAGCTGTACTTCGGGAAACAACTGATTGTTTCTTGGAATGCCATGCAATTAAGGAAGAACCAAGCATAACTGAATAGCCTGTGACAGATCGTTTAGTAATAGAACAAGAACCCCGATCACTATCACAATAAGCTTGAAGCAGCATAGGAGTTTTTTTGGGAAAATAAAGCCCTTGTCTAGCAGTCCCTTTAAGATATCTAAGGACTCGTCAAGCAGCTTGAAGATGGGGAGTTCTAGGTGTTTGCATAAATTGGCTTAACAACTGAACAGCATAACTAATATCAGGTCTAGTAATAGTGAGATAAAGAAGCTTGCCTACAATGCTTCTGTATTGAGAAGGGTCAGAAAGCAAAGAACCATCCTTATCATTTAATTTCACATGTTGATCAAGAGGAATAGCCAATGGTTTAGAATTAAGGAGATTGTTGTCAGTAAGAAGATCCAAAACATATTTTCTTTGACTCAAGGAAATACCTGCAGAAGATTGACATATCTCCAATCCAAGATAATATTTAATGAGTCCCAGATTTTTAATACTAAAAACCTCATCAAGAAATTGTTTGAGCTGCAAAATTGTGGATTCATGATTTCCAACCACCAATATATCGTCTACATAGATCAAGACTGCAGTAAAAATTGATCCTTGAGACTGAGTAAAAAGAGAGTAATCAGCATGAGATTGAACATAACCAACTTGTGTGAGAGATGTAGTTAGTTTCGCAAATCATTGTCTACTTGCTTGTTTCAGACCATATAGAGATTTGTTCAATTTACATACAGTATGAGTCTGAGAACAAGTGTGTCCAGGTGGAAGAACCATGTAAACTTCTTCATCAAGATCACCATGTAAAAAAGCATTGTTAACATCTAGTTGATGAATATGCCAGTTGTTCATAGAAGCCACAGCAAGTAAAGTTCGGACAGTGATCATTTTGGCAACAGGAGCAAAGGTATCATGGTAGTCTATACCTTCAGCTTGAGTAAAACCCTTAGCCACCAACCTAGCTTTATATCTCTCTATGGTACCATCTGAATTATTCTTGATTTTGTAAACCCATTTACAGCCAATAGCTCTTTTACCTGGGGGCAATTCCATCAAGGTCCAAGTTTAATTTTCCTCTGAAGCAACAAGTTCTCTTGTCATTGCCTCAACCCATTTGGGATTATTCATAGCTTGTGAATAAGTAGAAGGTTCATGAGAAGCATCAAGATGTGTAATAAAAGCTTTATGTGTAGGAGAAAAATGTTGATATGAAAGATAACTAGAGATGGGATATTTAGAGATGGAATATGTAGAAGAAGGTACCTGACAAGAATGAGCATCTGCAGTGGAAAATAAAGAAGTAGGCTTAGTGTGAACTTCATAATCTGTCCACCAATTAGGCTTTTGCTTGAGTCTTGTGGATTGTCTGATAATAGGTTGAACTGGAGGAATAGAATCAGGATTGGGGACTGAAGAAGAAGATGGAATATGGGATGTAGAATCAAGATTAGAATCAGAATTAGAATCAGGATGTGGAAGAGAAGAAGGAATATTAGAATCAACAGTTGAACCAAGAGGTGGAGTAGTGGATAAAGTATGAGTAGAGGATTTGAATAGATCAAAATTAAAATTTGTGAGCGAAGTATCATCTACCAAAACAGATGTAGAAGGAAGAATGTACTGAGATTGGGGAGAATGTTTGTTCAAGTTCAAGTATGGAAAAGTATGCTCATGAAAAATGACATGTCGACTGACCAAGGTAGTTTTGGTGTGAAGGTTATACAATTTGTACCCCTTTTTTCCAAAAGGATAACCAATGAAAATACAAGGAAAAGCTCTTGAAGAAAACTTGTTTGTAGAATGAATAGAGACATAACACAAACAACCAAAAATCTTCATATGAGTATAATTTGGAGAAGTGTTGAACAACAAGTCATGTGGAGTCTTATGATTTAATATAACAGAGGGTAACCTGTTAATGATGTATGTAGCAGTAAGCAAGCAATCCCCCCAAAAAGAAAGAGGAACACCAGACTGAAATCTAAGAGCTCTTGACACCTCTAACAAATGTTTGTGTTTTCGTTCTACTCTACCATTTTGTTGAGGAGTTTCAGTACAAGAACTTTGATGAATCATGCCAAGAGAATTTAACAGAGTATTCATTCTAGTATTGAAGAATTCAGTGCCATTGTCAGTTCGAACTATTTTAACTGATGTATTAAACTGAAGTTTGACATAAGAAAGAAAGGAATTGAAAAGTTGAAAAGTATGAAACTTAGTAGGCATCAAATAAGTCCAAGTAGCCCTGCTAAAATCATCAACAATAGTAAGAATATATCTACAACCTGCATGTGTTTGTATTCTATAAGGACCCCATAAGTCACAATGAATAAGCTCAAAAAGAAATGTATCTTTATTATTACTGATGGGAAAAGGAAGCTTGTGTTGTTTTGCAAGAGGACAGACAACACAAGACTTATTACAATCATGGAAAAACACTGAAGAAATGTTATCTATATGTTTGAGAACATTATCAGATGCATGACCTAATCTATAATGCCATATACTTCCAGAAGTAGTTGTAGTATTGACAAGTGGTTTAGAAGCTATAATTTTATTTGATGGAACAACAGTATTGGATGTGAGAAGTTCATATAAGCCTGCCTTCTCTTTACCAACTGTGACGCCCCCAAAATAGGTATACAACACCCATTCTGAGTCGCCAAATACATGGTACAGAAAGCAAACTACAACTTCAATAATACAAATGTCGTGCAAAATACGACAACACATACTGTGAGTTTAAATACAAATATTGTCTTCTAGACAATATCCACACTCAAATAAATCCTCATTACAATTATTCAAACACTATTTTACAGAAATAGTGAGGACTGCTAAAACATCTTTCTAGAACCATCACTCCATACCCCGACTAGATCCTGCTATGTTCTCACCTCCTGAGAAGAAAAATGGAACAAAAAGGAAAAGGGTGAGCTCAACTAGCCCAGTAAAGAATATTATGACTAAGATAATATACAAACAAATTATCGTTAGTCTTCAACAGGGAAAAATCTGATAGAATATAATCGACAACAAGTTTTAGATCAACAACTGCAGCGGAAACAACAAACCATTAGAAGAGTCAAGTAGAGAAAGAATTCTACTATCTTCTAAGATTTAAAAGTCCATCATCAATATTTTATCCCTGTAACATCAATTAATAATCATCTTTATCCAAATATTCATCTTTGCACTACAGGCCAAAGATATTCATTTGTATCACCTGTCAGTCATGTTCATCTCAACACCTGTTCATCTTTGCACTACAGGCCAAAGATATTCATCAAGTAATCATACATCTTTGCACTACAGGCCAAAGATATTCATTAATATCATCATTTAGGACTGAGGATGATGAAAAATATCTTAAAGAGAACGAATCCAATGAGACAGAAGGACAAATAGTAGGGATTCGTATAACAGTTTATCCAAGATCAATAATACTTCATAATAATCAATTGTGAAGCAGAATTCAAAAATAAAGATCAAAACATGGATACAATCAAAGATAGTAACCATAATAGACATCTTGGACAAAAAGGAAAAATTTTATTTTTCGGTGAATAGTGCCGTATTCGTGAATAGTGCCGTATACGTGAATAGTGCCGTATACATGAATAGTAACCCCGACACAAAAAGTTCTAAATTTGATAAAAACTCATATCAATATTTCAGCATAATGATATTGAAGAAAATAATATCATTTAAGAAGAAAATAATATCCCTTACCTCAAAATATCAGTACTTCTGGTCGGAATACCGGTATAAGGCTGAAAGAAACTTGCTCTGATGAATAGAAACTCTCAAAGTATCTAAATACTCACAAAATACACTCAATAATCTAGAGAGAGAAAGAGAGAAAACTTGTTTCTGGTGTGATTTTCAATTCTAACTTAGCCCTCTATTTATAGGAAAATTTTAGTAGGTTTGACCTGCAACCTGATGGCTTTACCTGCTACTATTCCCACCCACCACATTTGAAATATAATTCAGCACATTTCTTCACCAACCACAAGTGGGGCCCACCAATTCTAGAATTTTCCATCAAAATGATAAACTCCGAAAATTCAACAATTTCTGAACCAGTCATCTCGTAAAA
Source organism: Panax notoginseng (assembly GCA_016801055.1). Classification (NCBI taxonomy): domain Eukaryota; kingdom Viridiplantae; phylum Streptophyta; class Magnoliopsida; order Apiales; family Araliaceae; genus Panax; species Panax notoginseng. The sequence goes on along the minus strand of CM029018.1, from coordinate 5,905,707 downwards.
TTCATAATAAATCATACGTTCATTTTTAACGGTTCAAAATTTGTGGACATATACTCAACTTATATATGTATAACATATCCAAAAATTACCACGATCCAACGGTCGGATTAAAAATTATAACACCCGCAATATTTCTCAAAAACCCTGATTTGATTTTTAATACCTCCATTCCGATAAAAATACTGATAAAAACCTCAACATTAACTCCTTCATTTTTAACCACAAAAATATATCCCTCATTTATATCCACATAAAATAAATATTTCCTTATCATATGAATCAATAATTAATTATTCACAAATAATATTACAGAATCACATTTATGACAACCAGGCCGTTCCCAGGAAAGAGGGGGCTTTCCAATAAGGATTTCTCCTTACTGGCGCGCAATTAGATGACCAAACCTCTCCTTAGACAGAACTTTCTAGACATTGCCAATAATGTTATCTAATAATATTATTCAAATAATATGAATTATTGATCTGATAATGAAAAATACTGTGCAGCAACAATTATTGAAACAACAATAATATAAAATATCAATGCAACAATTATTGAATCAATAAAATAAAATATTGAACAATAACTACTGTAACAATTATTGAGTAGTGCCTTCTTACGTAAGAATCAATAATTGGTGCAATACCGTGTGCTACTGTATTTTAACCACCGGGTATTCCAACAGTATTAACGGTAACAACTACGCCGTTATTTATAAATAACTTATACTTGTCATTTTCTTCATCCAATCGCTTTCCGTTATGGGGCCCACACAAGGCTGCGCCGTCGTACGAATATTCCCCGACAGCAAGAATATTCCACGACCAAACGAATATTCCCCGACAAAATGAATATTTTATAACCACTTGCTTATTTTGCAAAATTTGCACATTTCACCCATAACCAAAGTATTATATCAAATTAACCCCTTATTATTCACAATAATATTTAGAGAAAATTTGATTTTATTCATTAATAAGTTGGGGTCTTACAACCTCCCCTCCTTATGAAATTTCGTCCTCGAAATTGACGTACGTACCTGATGTTTCAAAAAGGTGAGGATACCTCGCTTTCATTTCTGATTCCAACTCCCAGGTCATTTCTTCAATAGCATGGTTTCTCCACAAAACCTTAACTTGTGGTATAACCTTCGTGCGTAGGACATGCTCTTTCCTATCCAAGATCTTAACAGGTACCTCCTCGTACGTTAAATCTTCAGCTATCTCGTCTGGTTCTAACTCAATAATGTGGTTCGGGTCTTTAACATATTTACGAAGCATAGATATGTGAAAAACATTATGAACACGAGACATGCTTGGAGGTAATGCGAGTCTATATGCCACATTTCCTATTCGCTCAAGAATCTCAAATGGACCAACAAATCTTGGATTGAGCTTTCCTCTCTTCCCAAATCTTGTAACTCCCTTCCATGGTGCAACACGTAATAATACATGATCCCCAATATTAAATTCCACGTCCTTCCGATGAAGATCCGCATAACTCTTTTGTCGATCCTGTGCCGTTTGTATACGTTGTCGAATCGTTTGGATCTTCTCTGTAGTAATGCGTACCAACTCTGGTCCCAACAATGTTGCTTCACCCACCTCGTCCCAGCATACTGGAGAACGACATTTTCTTCCATACAACGCCTCGAATGGAGCCACACCTATGCTCGCCTGATAACTGTTGTTGTAGGAGAATTCCACCAATGGTAGGTACTTATCCCAACTCCCTTTGAGATCTAGGACACAAAGTCTTAATAGATCTTCAAGAGTTTGAATAGTCCTCTCTGATTGTCCGTCCGTTTGAGGATGGTATGCCGAACTGAATCGTAAATCCGTGCCCATAGCTTTCTGCAAGCTAACCCAAAATCGTGAAGTGAATCTTGGGTCACGATCCGAAACTATGGATACTGGCATGCCATGCAATCTCACAATCTCGTTCACGTACATACTAGCAAGACGTTCAAGGGAATAAGTCTCACGTATCGGCAAGAAATGAGCGGATTGGTTAATCTATCAACAATAACCCAAATCGCATCTATGCCTTGAGAAACCTTGGGAAGACCCGTAACAAAATCCATAGTAATGTGTTCCCACTTCCATTTCGGGATCTCAAGTGGTTGCAATGGACCCTTTGGCACTTGATGCTCCGCCTTTACACGTTGACAAGTTAAACACCTCGAGATAAACTCCGCGATCTCTCTTTTCATATTGCTCCACCAAAATGTATGTCGAAGATCGTGATACATTTTGGTACTCCCAGGATGGATTGCAAACGGTGTGTTGTGTGCCTCCATCATTATTCTATGCTTCAAGTCAAAATCGTTAGGAACACAAAGTCTGGAGTTGACTCGAAGTATTCCTTCTTCATCGATTCTTGCTTCTGGAATAGCACCTTCTTGCACTTTCTTCTTCATACGCATCAGCTCCATGTCCGTAGCTTGAGCAGCTTTAACTTTATCGATTAAAGTCGGTTCTACTCGTATATTTGATATCATCATGTGGGTACTTGGAGCCTTCATCTCTATCTCCATCCTTTGTAAGTCATACAAAATGGGCCTTTGTGTTAACAATATTGCACTCGTACCCGCATATGATCTTCTACTCAATGCGTCAGCTACTACGTTTGCTTTTCCAGGATGATATTGGATGATATGATCGTAATCTTTCAACAGCTCGAGCCAACGTCGCTGCCGCATGTTGAGTTCCTTTTGGGTGAAGAAATATTTGAGGCTTTTATGATCTGTATAGATCTCCACTTTCTCCCCATACAGGTAGTGTCTCCAGATCTTCAACGCAAAAACGACTGCTGCCAACTCCAAATCATGAGTAGAATAATTCCTCTCATATTCTTTGAGTTGTCGTGAGGCATAGGCTATGACTTTCCCATGTTGCATGAGAACACATCCTAACCCTTTGCCTGAAGCATCGCTGTAGATAACAAATCCATCCGAACCAGATGGTATTGTCAGAACAGGTGCCGAAATGAGTCTCCTCTTGAGTTCTTGGAAACTCTTCTCGCATTCCTCACTCCATACAAATTTTGTATCTTTCCGAGTCAGCTGAGTTAACGGAGTAGCGATTCGAGAAAATCCTTCCACAAATCTCCGATAATAACCAGCTAAGCCTAGAAAGCTACGTACTTCGGTTACCGACTTCGGTTGCTCCCAACTTTGTATGGCTTCAATCTTCGCCGGGTCGACAGATACTCCATGTTTTGACACCACGTGCCCAAGGAATGCTACTTCCTCAAGCCAGAACTCGCATTTCTTCAATTTGGCATATAGCTTATTTTCACGAAGCCTTTGCAGTACCAGCTTCAAATGGCGCTCATGATCTTCACGGCTTTTGAAATAGATGAGGATGTCATCAATAAAGACAACAACGAACTGATCCAAATATTCTTTGAATACACGGTTCATCATATCCATGAAGGCAGCAGGAGCATTAGTCAATCCAAAAGATATTACTAAGAATTCATAATGCCCGTACCGAGTTCTGAAGGCAGTCTTTGGAATATCCTCAGTTTTAATCTTCAGCTGATGATATCCAGAACGAAGGTCGATCTTTGAAAAGAATTGTGTTCCTTGTAACTGGTCGAACAGGTCATCAATGCGAGGTAGCGGATACCTATTCTTGATAGTGACATGATTCAATTCTCGATAGTCGATACAAAGTCGCATACTCCCGTCTTTCTTCTTTACGAATAAAACAGGAGCACCCCAAGGAGACGTACTAGGACGAATAAAACCGATGTCCAACAACTCCTGTAGTTGGACTTTTAACTCCTGAAGTTCAATAGGAGCCATTCGATATGGAGTTTTAGAAATGGGCTTTGTACCGGGTTCAAGGTCAATAAAGAATTCAACTTCACGTTCTGGGGGTAGACCAGGAAGTTCTTCAGGAAATACATCGGGAAATTCTCTAACAATAGAAATATTATTCAAATCTGACTTGTCTTTGTTCAAATCCATTACATGGGCTAAGAAAGCTTGACATCCATTTTTCAATAAACGAATAGCTTTGTGGCTCGATATGACAGTGACTGATTTTAGTGGTTTAGTAGTTTGAATTCGTATGACAGGTTGGTTAGGAATATGAAAAATAACAACCTTACGAAAACAATCAATTTTAGCATGATGAGTGGTTAACCAATCAATTCTTAAAATCACATCAAAAGCAAGTATCTTTAAAGAGATAAGATCAACAGGTAATGTGATAGTACCAACTTGGATCATGCAAGATTTATAAACTGTAGATGTAACGAAGGTTTCACCCAACGGAGTTTCAACAGATAAGTTAAAGTCCAATTTCTCCGGAGTCAAGTTTAAACGTTGAGCACAAGCAGGAGAGATAAAAGAATGGGTAGAACCGGTATCTAGTAAAGTATAAACTTCGCAAGAATTCAAGATTAGCTTACCCGTGATCACCTCGTTCGGGTTTCTCGTGTTTTGGCCAGTAACGACAAACGCCCTTCCAGGAACCGCTGATTTCGACTTATCCGGGACAGCTTTTGGAGTCACCATCCCCGCTGAACTTGGTTTTGCTACAGAACACTCTCGAGCTATATAACCCTCCTTTCCACAGTTATAACATACCTTGGATTGTTGTGGGCAGTTTGGGCTGATATGTCCCTCTTTCCCACATTTGTAACATACGACCGGTGGTCGTTCTCCTCCCCTAGAAACAGTTGATGTTTGTGCTGACGTCTTCACATTATCATTGTTGTACCTTCTCTTCTTGAAATCTCCTCCCGACTCGCTCCTTCTATTATCACGACCACGATTACCACCAGAGTGGTTACCGCTTTTGTCCGAATATTTTCCTCCTGCTGGTTTTCATTGCTTCGATGACTGCCGCCACCGGTATGACCCTGGTTGTGGTCCCTCGGTTGCACATACTCATTATCTCGCTCTAATAATTGAGCCCTATTTACAACATCTGAATATAAAGAAAATTTATGAGAGATAAGATATTGTCGAATCTCGGGTTTTAGACCTCTCAGAAACATCCTTGTCATTCGTTCCTCATTTTCGACCAAATGAGGTGCAAACCTGGATAACTCTGCAAACTTCGCCTCGTACTGGGACACCGTCATGTTGTTTTGTTCCAGTCTGATAAACTCTACCTCCTTCATATGACGAATACTTTCAGGAAAGTACTTGTCATTGAACAGTTTTTGAAATGTTTCCCAGGACATGTTGAGTGCGTCAGGCTGGGTACGCTTCACAGACTCCCACCAGTAGTCTGCCTCACCGCGGAACATAAAGGTGGCGAATGGAACCTTTTGTTCCTCCGTGCATCCCAAGACATCGAATATCTTGGTAATTTGCTTGACCCACGTTTCCGCCATGATCGGATCCGGCTTTCCCTTAAATTCTGGTGGTCCCAATTCTTTGAACTGCTTAGCTGTGACAAACCGCGCGTTATCATTTCCACCCGTATTCTGCACACGAGTCTCCCTCGTCTGATTTTGCATGAACTGCAAAAAGCTCCTAAACATTCCATCATTCATCGTTTGCTCGGTAACGTTGTTTACAGGAGGAATATTGCCTTCCTGTTGCACGTTCCCCTGGGTGGTGATCAAAGGTGTCTCCACGGTCTGATTTACTCCATTATTAACGTTCTCAGCTGCCATTCTTAAATACTGCCATAAAACAAGGGTTAATAGTCATGTCATATATTATCCCTATACTCTGACCGACCAAATAAACACCAAATAAACTTAGTCAAGTCATACTAGTGAAGGAATTCCCCGTCTCTCCCCTCCTAGTTCTTGTCTCACATCTCAGCCAGGGATCATATCCCTAAGCTCTGATACCAACTGTGACGCCCCCAAAATAGGTATACAACACCCATTCTGAGTCGCCAAATACATGGTACAGAAAGCAAACTACAACTTCAATAATACAAATGTCGTGCAAAATACGACAACACATACTGTGAGTTTAAATACAAATATTGTCTTCTAGACAATATCCACACTCAAATAAATCCTCATTACAATTATTCAAACACTATTTTACAGAAATAGTGAGGACTGCTAAAACATCTTTCTAGAACCATCACTCCATATCCCGACTAGATCCTGCTATGTTCTCACCTCCTGAGAAGAAAAATGGAACAAAAAGGAAAAGGGTGAGCTCAACTAGCCCAGTAAAGAATATTATGACTAAGATAATATACAAACAAATTATCGTTAGTCTTCAACAGGGAAAAATCTGATAGAATATAATCGACAACAAGTTTTAGATCAACAACTGCAGCGGAAACAACAAACCATTAGAAGAGTCAAGTAGAGAAAGAATTCTACTATCTTCTAAGATTTAAAAGTCCATCATCAATATTTTATCCCTGTAACATCAATTAATAATCATCTTTATCCAAATATTCATCTTTGCACTACAGGCCAAAGATATTCATTTGTATCACCTGTCAGTCATGTTCATCTCAACACATGTTCATCTTTGCACTACAGGCCAAAGATATTCATCAAGTAATCATACATCTTTGCACTACAGGCCAAAGATATTCATTAATATCATCATTTAGGACTGAGGATGATGAAAAATATCTTAAAGAGAACGAATCCAATGAGACAGAAGGACAAATAGTAGGGATTCGTATAACAGTTTATCCAAGATCAATAATACTTCATAATAATCAATTGTGAAGCAGAATTCAAAAATAAAGATCAAAACATGGATACAATCAAAGATAGTAACCATAATAGACATCTTGGACAAAAAGGAAAAATTTTATTTTTTGGTGAATAGTGCCGTATTCGTGAATAGTGCCGTATACATGAATAGTAACCCCGACACAAAAAGTTCCAAATTTGATAAAAACTCATATCAATATTTCAGCATAATGATATTGAAGAAAATAATATCATTTAAGAAAAAAATAATATCCCTTACCTCAAGATATCAGTACTTCTGGTCGGAATACCGGTATAAGGCTGAAAGAAACTTGCTCTGATGAATAGAAACTCTCAAAGTATCTAAATACTCACAAAATACACTCAATAATCTAGAGAGAGAAAGAGAGAAAACTTGTTTCTGGTGTGATTTTCAATTCTAACTTAGCCCTCTATTTATAGGAAAATTTTAGTAGGTTTGACCTGCAACCTGATGGCTTTACCTGCTACTATTCCCACCCACCACATTTGAAATATAATTCAGCACATTTCTTCACCAACCACAAGTGGGGCCCACCAATTCTAGAATTTTCCATCAAAATGATAAACTCCGAAAATTCAACAATTTCTGAACCAGTCATCTCGTAAAATTCATAATAAATCATACGTTCATTTTTAACGGTTCAAAATTTGTGGACATATACTCAACTTATATATGTATAACATATCCAAAAATTACCACGATCCAACGGTCGGATTAAAAATTATAACACCCGTAATATTTCTCAAAAACCCTGATTTAATTTTTAATACCTCCATTCCGATAAAAATACTGATAAAACACCTCAACATTAACTCCTTCATTTTTAACCACAAAAATATATCCCTCATTTATATCCACATAAAATAAATATTTCCTTATCATATGAATCAATAATTAATTATTCACAAATAATATTACAGAATCACATTTATGACAACCAGGCCGTTCCCAGGAAAGAGGGGGCTTTCCAATAAGGATTTCTCCTTACTGGCGCGCAATTAGATGACCAAACCTCTCCTTAGACAGAACTTTCTAGACATTGCCAATAATGTTATATAATAATATTATTCAAATAATATGAATTATTGATCTGATAATGGAAAATACTGTGCAGCAACAATTATTGAAACAACAATAATATAAAATATCAATGCAACAATTATTGAATCAATAAAATAAAATATTGAACAATAACTACTGTAACAATTATTGAGTAGTGCCTTCTTACGTAAGAATTAATAATTGGTGCAATACCGTGTGCTACTGTATTTTAATCACCGGGTATTCCAACAGTATTAACGGTAACAACTACGCCGTTATTTATAAATAACTTATACTTGTCATTTTCTTCATCCAATCGCTTTCCGTTATGGGGCCCACACAAGGCTGCGCCGTCGTACGAATATTCCCCGACAGCAAGAATATTCCATGACCAAACAAATATTCCCCGACAAAATGAATATTTTATAACCACTTGCTTATTTTGCAAAATTTGCACATTTCACCCATAACCAAAGTATTATATCAAATTAGCCCCTTATTATTCACAATAATATTTAGAGAAAATTTGATTTTATTCATTAATAAGTTGGGGTCTTACACCAACTGCTAGGATTTTCATCATGTTCAGGTCCTGTAACAAACAATGATGTGGAAAGAACAAAACTCTGCAATTAGTATCAGTGGTCAACTTACTAATAGAAAGGAGGTTATAATGAAAAGAGGGCACAAAGAAAACATTGTGAATTGTCAAGTCTGGAGTTAGAACCACTGATCCCATTTTAGTGACCATGATCCTTGCTTGAGTAGGTAGGGAAACATAAACAGGATGAGACAAATTTATAATTTAATGCATGATATCAATGTGAGAACACATGTGATCAGTTGCACCTGTGTCTATGATCCATGAATGTGGATGAATAGAGGCTGAAAAAGTAAAAGAAGTGGTTAAACCTGCAATATGATCTTCAGGAGTTAAATGAGGCATACTTGCAGTGTTCATCAATTGCATCATGTGATTCATTTGATTTTGAAGTTGCTGAAACTGCTCATATGTGGGCATATTTTGTGACCTTGAACTGTCCATCTGACCCTCATTGGATGTGATGTTTAAATTTGCTCTAGGATGTTCTCTTTTGAAAGTAGAATGTCCTGGTGTTTGATAAATGCCCTTAGCAGGTTCTTTTGCCAAATTGTTGTATTGGTTGGGAGAATAACCTATATAATTGGTATGTGGAGAATAACCTGAATCAGAAAATCTTCTTTGATAACTTGATTGACCATAATCTCCTCCTTTTCTAATGAATTGATTCTTTCCCTTGTTAGCAGGATGTGCAGGATGATTGGGAGGAAATCCTACAATCTGGAAATATTTATCTATGGTGTGATTTTCCCTTCCACAATTGGCACATCCTGTTTTAGTACCAGATGTTCTGCCTGCATAATTGACTGTCATTTCAGGACTGTGAACAGTAGAATTAGCTACAAAGGTGTTACTAGCTTCAGGTATGTAACCCTGTTTCATCCTTTCATCTTGTTTCAACAAAGAATAAGCATGATTAACATCTGGTAATGGTTGCATCATGAGTATTTGTCCCCTTGCTGCTGAGAAGCTTTCATGTAAACCCATTAGGAATTGGAGTAATTTTCTCCTCCCTTCTCTTTCTTCAAGTACTTGATGTGCACCACATGTACATTCAACTGCAGGTTCTAGAGCTGTAAATTCGTCCCAATATCCTTTCATCTTATGGAAATATAGTTCAACTGATTTGTGTTCTTGCTCCAGAGAATGTAAATATCTTTGTAATTGGTAAATTCTATGTCCATCAATACTAGAAAACCTATCTTGTAATTCTTTCCACATTAAAGAAGCACTAGTTATGAAGTTCTAACTATCTCCAATTTCATTTGAAACCGTATTCAATATCCAGGAAATTATCATGTCATTCACTCTAGCCCAATGCGGAAACATAGGACTATCAGAGTTTGGTTTATCATATCCTCCATTTATGATTATTAGTTTGTTTTTCGCTGATAAAGCTATCTGAATAGATCTTTTCCATGAAGTATAGTTCTCTGTCCCAGTAAGCTTCTTAGCAATTAAGACTAAGCCAGGAAGATCACTTGTATGAAGATACAGGGGATGGTATACGGAATTCAGTGGTGAATTCAAATCATTTACCTGATTCAAGAATGCTTGATCTGCTTGATTGTGAGTTGAATGAGACGAATTCCTTTGTTGATTCTGATTTTGATTCTGAGTTTGATTCTGGTTATTTCCACTGGAAGATGCTACCATAGCTGTGTAAGAAGTCATTTGTCTAGGTTTTGATATTTATAATCAATGAAGAAGATTTGTTAAGGATATGTAATTGTTGTGATATGTAATGAGATTTGTGAGATTCGTAAGAAAATTTGTTAGAATCTGAGCTTTGATACCATTTGAACTTTATGAATATCAGATCTTAAGAAAGGAGAAGTAACAGAGAAAGTGTATCTTTTATGATTGAAACTTGTACATACAAACATATCTGGTTTGTTAGTTTCTAAGTAAGCTAACCAGAGAGTATTTATACAGAAAAAGAAAACTAAATACAACAAGCTAACTAACTATTCCTATAATCTGATTACACGTGTATGTGTGCACTAATCCTAAAGTACAGAATCCATGCTGGCAATCTGTTGCAGTCCTTGTGCTAGTTTGTGCTGAATCTGTCTATGTGTGCTTCGTTGTTGTTGTGTGTTTTGTTGCTGTTCTTCATGTGTGCTTGCACTGGCCACAAGTGTACTTGTATTACTATTACCTGCAATAGCTGGGATATTATTGAGCATAATCAGTAATTATCCCAACATATACTAATTAATTAAGATGGATATTTAATTGTACATGCATGATTAATGTATGATAATTTGACATCGTAGATATCATTTACCATGCATCCACGTGAGAGATTTTGTCTAATTATCAAATATCTCCATTATTTATCTCCAGATTGCCTAGCAATTAGCATTGTTGAAACCTTTGATACCCAAAAGTGATGATATCTCTCTCTCTCTATATGTATATATATGGTATAGCAAAAGTGAGTATATTCTTTGGCAGATCAGGTTAAAGAAATAAAAGCGTGAAGAATACGTGGCTACATTAATTGGCTATATCCAATTTATTAAACTAATTAATTAACCTAAATAAGTGTGAAATTATTAATTTTTTAATGCTAAAAAATTAAATTAAGACGGGATATTTCCACCGCGTGGGGCATGAGAGTACTGCAGGGCCTGCATGTCTTGTACATTGTAACCTACTCGTCCTTTTAAGCGAGAAAATTATATACATCCTTCAAATGTTGAAAATACTGTGTGTGTGTGTGTGTATATATATAAATATATATATATATATATATATATATATATATATACACGGTCCGGTTCTTAAACTCACACATTATCTAACATATCTTGCATATCCTCTTTAGCGACAGACCGGACGACGATTCGGTCCGTCGATATAGGTTCGGTCCGTCGTTATATGTTGTCCGTCGTTAAAAACTAATTAAGACGACGGTTCTATATATAGCGACGAATCGAATTGTCACCGATCTGTCACTAAAGGGCGGTATGCAAAGCCATGCATGCAGTTACTAGTAGGGCAGATGTGACGTCCCCCAAAATTAGGTATACATCACCCATCTTGGGTCGTCAGATACATAGTACAGAATACAAATACAACTTACTAATACAACTGTCGTGTACAATACGACAAAACATAAACTGTGAGTTTGAATACAAATATTATCTTCTAGAGAGTATTCATACTCAAAAGGAGTCCTCGTTATATTTATTAACACACCATTACATAGAATAGTGAGGACTACTAACTAATACTATCGTTCGGACCATCACTCCATTCCCCGACTTGCCCCAGCTACGTTCTCATTTCCTGAAGAGAACAGTGAAAGAAAGGGTGAGCTCAACTAGCCCAGTAAGAAATATTATGACTAAGATAATGCAGAATAAATTATCATTAGCCTTCAACAATGTTAAACTGATAAAATATAATAGACATCAAGTTTAACTGCAGCGGAACAAGCAATCCATTAAAAGAGTCAAGTAGAAAATAAACTCTACTATCTTTTATGATTTAAAAGATTTTCCAACACTGTGATCGCTGAGACTCAGCTTAATAAAATAATCCACATCATCGAATCACCCCTGCACTACGGCCAAGGATATTCGTATATTCATTAATGGTCATGATCATGTCAACAACTGTCCATCAATGCACTACGGGCCAATGAGGACTTTTACCACATCATTTGTAACATTACGGTCATGATTATACCGAATAATCCCTGGTCATAATCATACCAAGTTCATCTATGCACTACAGGCCACAGATGACTTTCAACATTTTATAAACATGAGGATGATGACAATGATATAAGAATTCAATAAAACAAGTTCAAGAATTAATTTATCCAAAAATTTACAACGTCCAAATTGTCAACATGATACTGCTTTGTGGAGTAAAATTCAAGAATGCTTAGAATAATATTTTCTTGAAAAGATACTGGATGAACCGCAATTATCAAGGATATTCCACTAATTTCATGGAGTATAGAAGTCAAAACTTAACAAACTGAGTATAATAAAGAATGGAATAACAAAAGAAATCACCATGCATGCGATAGACCGCACAGACAGGTTATTCCAACAGAATAATAAATAATGGAACCAGGTCCGGCGTAAACGCACAGACAGGATATTCCGACAGAATAATAAATAATGGAACCAGGTCCGGCATAAAAGCACAGACAGGATATTCCGACAGAATAATAACAAGACGGAACCAGGTCCGGTGTAAAACACACAGACAGGATGTTCCAACAGAATAATAATAAAAACGGAACCATGTCCGGTGTAAAACACACAGACAGGATGTTCCAACAGAATAATAAAAATAACGGAACCAGGTCCGGTGTAAAACACACAGAAAGGATGTTCCAACAGAATAATAGAAGAATGTCACCAAGTATAGGGTAGACCACGTATACAGGTTATTCCAACAGAATAATAAGAAATGGAATAACAACAGTTCTCTTCATGAATAAGAAAGAATAACACCCCTTACCGTTTTAAAGAAGAGCTGAAATAAGGAAGTAGTTAAGTAGCAGAATACTCTTCTTCTCTCTCTATATAGTTTCTCTTTATAGTTTCTCTCTCTAGAGTTCAGTGAATTCGTAAGAAATAATGAAGGAATGAGCTGCTATTTATAGAAAAATATAATGCATAGTAACTAATCCATGAACGGTCCAGATTGATTACTTTAATCTGACGGTCCATATTTAAAGAAAAATCTTTTAAATAAAATATAATATATTCTATTTATAGAATAACTTTAATAAAGTATTCTGTTTTATATAAAAAGATGTTTCTGTTTTATTACGTTAATAATACGAATAAAACAAAACGTCATTATCGCTAAATAATTCATATTATTAACTGACAATAATTGAATCAAACTGAGTGACTTCTCACATAAGCATTAATAATCAATACCGTGTGCTACTATGCAACCACACGTATTACTGTACTTTTACTACCGAGTAGTTCAACAGTAACAATGGTAAAACTTTCGCCGTTATTTTTAATAAACTATTTTTGTTATTTTCTCAATCCGACAATAATTCCGTTGTGGGGTCCACCAATGATTGTGTCGTCGTTCGAATATTCCCTGTTAAAACGAATATTCCCCGACCAATCGAATATTATATAACAACTTGCGTACTTTGCAAAATTTATAAATATTACCCACAACTAAAACATTATATCAAATTAACTCCATAATATTCAAAAATAATATTTATAAAAAATTCATCTTTATTTATAAAAGTTGGGGTCTTACAACAGACATGTTGGTTTGGATAAACTCATAAGTTGCTTCCCAGCTGTGGGACATTAATTGCCAGCCTTCTGAGAATAGATTGAAGTCCTTGTAAAGATTACCAACACACAAAATATCAGTGAAAATAAAGATCACTATAAGTGTTCAGTCGTGGAAAATTTGCCTGATCAATTTGATATTCTAATCAATTCAACCCTAATTTATTTTTTTGCATGCATTTCTATGAGATTTGCAAATGGACCCATATCTAGAATATAATGATGTTAAACTCTCTAGCTCAAAACCTAATTAATTATGAGAAAGAGGTGGTCTAAATTATTATATACTAGACATTCAGAAAAAAATTAAGAAAATATATATATCCGAGCCGGTTTAGCTATGAGTTAAAATATACTTTAATTTACTCTTATTTTGCACATTGCATCCCAAATTTTATAAATAGACAGAGTTTGCATCCTACACTTTCACCACATTGACATATATATAACACACTTGGACCAAAAAATTGTTAAATAATATTGGGCTTAACGGAGTTAGGTTGTTCTGACCCATGTACACTGTCTTTTTCAGGGTAAAAATATATAATTGTTGCTCTTGAAAAGATAAGATAGAACGTGAGTCAAAATAGCTTAACTCTGTTAGCTCAATTAATGATTTTTTTATTGAAGGGTGTTATATATGTGTTAGCTATAGTACACTAAAAGTATGGGATACAGAATGTACATTTATAAAATATTGTGGATTCAAAAATAATAAGGACAAAGTGATCATCTATCCAACCAATATATTGATGCAACATATTTTGAGACTTAAAATTTGATATATATCCCTCACATTACTCATCATTAATGGATGAAACTTCATCAAGCTGCCTGACTCTGGTGGGGTTGACAAACAGCTAGTCTGGGCCAGGGCCCGTTCAAAGTGAGTAACTTCCTAGATGGGCTCAAGTCTCTTATTACCTTTTGGAACTTTCGTGAAGAATTTGTAAACCTGGCATTTTGTCGCTAACAGCATTAATAACAGTTTTCCTAATTAACTCTCTATCCTCAATTTTGAAGAATCCATCAACAAATTATTATCTAACAGTTTCCTTATCCTTATTTGACTCTCTATTTTATTCCCTATATAGGATTTTACTCCCCAGTGTGAGAGAATCAAAAGACCGTTCTATATATATATATATATATATATAAAATGACATTTCACACCCTCATTTAAGTGGACAACTCATCAATCTTACACATATTGACATTTTTTTAGTACTTCATTTTTAAATTATAAACTTAATATTGACTTTTTAAAAAAAAATTAATTTCAAACATATTCAAATTTAAAATTGATATAAATTTATTTAATTTATGTCAATATAATTATAAATATTATAAAAGTACTATTAATTATAAAATTTATTATTTTCAAAATTTAAATGAATCATATTAAATTTAAATTTAGAAATATCACAAATTAACTTTTTAAAAGTTAATATTGATCTTATGCACATTTGCGACTACAATCTATTCAATACTCTCTCTTCATAAATTACTTAAAATTTAAAATAAAATAAAAATTATTTTACAGTGGAATATAATTGATAAATTATACTCTCTCTTTTATAAATTATAAGATTATTATTAATTTGATGTTTTGACTTTGGAACTTTTAAATTTTAACTTTTAAATTTCAAATTTCATTATTTAAGAAATCAATATAAGGAACTTATTGGGTACATAGTGAAAAAATTGAATCCCTATTTTGCAGAATGACCCCATAACACTGCAGATTAGGGATAAAGATAAAGAAACTGTTGTGAATGCTCTAAAAGGATAAGACTTAACATGGGACAAATTTAGGTACATTTGGAAATCTTCCTAAACTACTATATATATATATATACGGAGAGTCTCTAAAGCGAATCAAAGACAAACCGTCGTCTTTGGTGTCTATGGCGACGGTTCGACCCGTCGCCAAAAACTACATGGCTATGGCGACGGATCGAACCGTCGCCATAGACACCAAATACAACGGTTCGTCTTTGATTCGCTCTTTAAGGTTCGTTTTAGAGACGGACCGATATATATATATATATATATATATATATCAGTCAGTATATTGATATTGATTTAATGTAAGAAGTAGCATGTGAGATGTCTTGGGATGGTGACAATTCCTCTCTTCAATCTTCACTTCCTTTCTCTCTCTATATTCTCTCTCTAGTACAATAATACAGTCTCTCGTTTCAAAAAAAAAAATAATAACAAATTTTAAAAATATATATTTTTTGTGATAATATTTATGGTCTCAATTAATATGGTATTAAATTCGATACCCTTAGCATTACCTATTTGTTTTATACACTCCATTTGTCTTCAAAAAGATGAGCGAATTATATTTTTCATACATATTATGAAAAATAAAATAGAGGAAAGAGAGTAAAAAAGATTTCAAATTTTATTTGTCCTTGGTAACTCCACAATATTATATAATTATAGACCCCACTAAATGACATATTTTAATTTCATTTTATGCATCTTAGATCATTCTTTTTGAGACAAAAATTAGTTATTTTTTTGAGGATGAAAGGAGTACATTTTAAAAAATAATAAAATATTAATTTAACAGTTTAATATGATAAGAAATTATGACAATGAATTTGAAAAGTTATTTTTTAAGGCTATTTCAAAAAGCAGTTTATCAAATCAAATATATATATATATATATATATATATATATATATATATATATATATATATATATATATATATATATATATGGTTTGATTTGATTTAGTTTCGTTTGGTTTTACCAATTTTTTGTTTAGCTTTCCAAATTAATAGTAGCATAAGTACTATCTAAATTTGTATCAATTAAATACTATTCAAATTTAAAAATATTCAATCTATAAGAGGAATAGAAAAAAAATCTCTTTTTATTTCTATTCAAATTAGAATAAATACTCTACAAACTTGAATAATTATTACTACACATATTATCCATCAATAATTACTACATGTATTCTTTTTAATAGTTTTATTTAATTTATATATCTTAATAAATTTATATAGGATGAAAAAATCTCTTAACATATTACACGATTTAATTAAATTAATATTAGTCATGAACTTTATTATTAAATTAATATCCTAACTAATTTAATTTATTAAAATTTGAAATTTTATCAAATCACTTGATTAATTGTATTAATAATATATGTTCTTTTTTGAATGTTATTAATAATATATGTACATTTGAAGCATAATAACTGTAACATTAATTAAAAATTTATAATTGATTCATTCCTAACTAATTGTCAGAATTAAATTAAAACTTGAGTTTCATAATTCTATTCAGATTAGAATTTCAAGATTTTTTTTTAATATAAACGCTAATATAGAATCCTATTACAACTTAAATAAAATTAAAATAATAATTTTCTCATAATTATAACTACATAAATTTATAATAATCTATTCAAATATTTAACATAATAATTAATTGAAAGAACCTGCAATATATAATTTAATTATTAATTATTTAAATAAATATTTAAGTATTTAATATGTATAACTATGTTCTCAGAATTATAATTAATTTTTATAATTGTTAATATAATAAATTATTATTTATATCACCTGATACTTCGCACAAGTCGGTGAGCTTGTACTTTTCACTTTTTAAAACGGTTTGCAAGTAAGTTTGAATAATTATAATTTCTGATCAGGTTGCAGTTTGCACGTGTACTATATCATGATGAGGCAATGAGCACAGCCGTTCAATGTATGTGAGTTAGTCCACCATGAATCCAGCTGGGTACGTTTTATTTTCCAGCTCTCCTAATCAAACTCTAGTAAAGTCACAGATATATTTATTTGTAAAAATTATATTTGATATAAAATTATTAATTTTAAATATTTTATTTATTTTTAAATTTAAGATTATTAGTCCATAGATTATAGAATAACTTAATATGAAGTATTATTTAATATTATGTTCAACTAGGTATTATAATTTCGAAAAATTATAATCTCATATATTATAATTCCGGGATTATAATCTTTACAAACAAACATGACCTACATGTATAGTGTTGCGGCGTTAAGAAATCACAAAGATTTAAACCTCCAAGATTATTTTTGTGTGCAAGGATTATAATCGTAAGACTATTAAGTAATTTTATAATTTCTAAATTAATAGTCTCAAGTCTAAATTTAAAAATAAACAAGTCATTTAACATTATTAATCCTATATTAAGTATAATATTTACAAACAAAAGAAACATATCCTTGTGCTTGAGATAAAAACAAAAGCATAAAAACATGAGATGTATACTAGTATTAAGTTAGTTAATTAACAATTCAAAAAAATTATATGCCGTACGATAAGTTTATGGCACTATATATATAGTACCAGAACTCCATATATATATATATATATATATATATATAGAGGGTGATTTGTAATTTTTTAAAAAAGGGTTATTTTGATTAAAATGTCAGTGTCTCTCATGCACTTGTCCTGAAACTGTAAGAAAAAATTTGGGATAGAAATTAAAGTGAGATGAACATTAATAATCACGTACTAATTATTCCCAGAAGCAATCATTCAGCCTATATATTAGTAGTAGTACAATGATTGATAATAGACCTGCCCCAACATAAAGGGGATGGAATGGTGTTAAAGAAAGGAACAAATCAGTATCAGGCCGACCCCCTTAATTTCTGGACTAGGATTCTCGAGTCTCTGTTCACGTTACAACATATTTTAAATTTCAATCACGAAACGGAGATTTTCTAATTTATTTAAAATAAAAAAGATTTTAATTCTGAATTTAATTCTAAGGGCGGTCACCGTTTGAGTTGCTGCCAAACACAACTAAGTTCAAACTAATAATAATTGGAGCATTTATTTTGACTAAAATCTAAGAATGAAAACTTGATCGAAATTAATTTCAAAGTAAGGTAATAGCCGAAGAATGAATATACGTGTCGTCATATATAACACCGTACCCAATATATATTAGCACCCCTGTTTTTTCTTTTTTGGATTTTGAAAGAGAAATTAATTAAGAATGCATGGAAAACCTACTTAAGACCAATTAAACTATGCATGAGCCAGGAATAAACGGAATTGATTAGCATGAAATTAATTTTAGTCCAGTGTCGATACGCAGATTGATAATAATCTATTTTTGGATGTCAACATTACATTGGTCACAACTGAATCCGGAATAAACCCTTGATTAAGTACTAATTAATTTAATTTACTCTAGGCTAGGCAAGTATATATAGCTAGGAATGAATTGAATCATTAATGCATGCAGGCGTAGGTTGATAAACTTTTGGAAACATATATTACTCCTACATTACTAGTACTGGTACTGCTACTGGTAGGGATCGGATGAAGGAAGCTTCTCACCTTGGAATTAAGAAAATCACAATCCTTGGACCTTGATGTTCTGATAAAGGCCAACAAGCTACCAGTACTCACGTAGTAAACCTAATTACAAAATGCATGTACTGACACGTCCAGTACTACGCGAAAATTAAATAATTACTCTCTTCTTCGTTCATTTGCACCCAAAATTAATTAATTAATTAATATATATTCCACATGCCATATATAAAATTCCCCCCCCCCCATATATATATATATATATATATATATATATATATATATATATATATATATATACCCTCCTCCCCTGTTCACATTTCTTCATTCCAACAGTACTAAATACATCACCATATATAATATCACATCTTCGCCAGCCAGCCATCTCTTCTCCATCCGGCCGGCCGCCGTCGGTTTTTCTTCCTTATTCATATATATTTAATTATATTATACGAACAAAAGTTTCTCTCTCTCTATATATATAGTTATATAGTTATAGTGTCCAATATATATATATATATATATATATATATATATATATATATATATATAATTAATTATGGGGTTAAGGAAATCAAACAGATTGTCACAATCGACCGTTGTGAAGCAAATATGGTCGATATTGGGAAAGAAATACATTAGTTCTTGTGATGAAGAAGAATTAGGGCAAATTCCTCAAGATGTACCAAAAGGCCACTTTGTAGTTTATGTTGGAGAGAACAGAAGCAGGCACATTGTTCCCATTTCTTTCTTAGGTCGATCCGACTTCCAGAACCTTCTTCAACAAGCTGCTGAAGAGTTCGGCTTCGATCATGACATGGGCCTCACCGTTCCTTGTCAAGAAGACGTTTTTCATGCCCTAATCTCGAATTAATGTTTTCAAAATTATTTAATTTTCTGGTTGACTTATTAACTAAAATTCGTTTGATTTATGTACGGATAATTAGTGATCAATTTGTTAAGTTATTTTTTTTATACGGAGTATAATATTATTATTATCAATGAATTCCATTAATTAATGCTATAGTAAAATTAAAGCACACTATATATATTTCCACCTGGTTGTAAGAGCCACAGCCACCACTTATGCTGGTAGGCCTTTAATTCGATTTATATCAAATATTGTACGTAGGGCATGCATGCACGCATGTTGCTTTTGGAAATTAAACTCATTCTATTAATTGCTTCCCATACGTGGGACATTTATGCCTTCTTTTCAAACAGATTTTTTTTTGTGAGTTGAATTAATTGGTCTTTGTTATAATTATCGTCTCAAGCACACAGTCCAGAACAAATCTATCAAAATAAGTCACTGAACCATAGTATCTTTTTAGATCATATTAGTACATTACAAGATCACTCAACCGAAAATACTATTGATAATAACTTAATTCTTTGTATACAGATAATTTTTTCTCATATTCTTCGATATAGGACTGTGGTGTTACATATACACTTTCCAATTTAGATGAGAAAATAAATATCACAAGCCGTAATGTTCAATTATAGCATCGACTACCTATAATACTTAGCCCTGACAACGAGACGGGTATAATCCCAAATCTAATATTTATATAATTATTTTTATTTTCAAACAAAACAATATAATATTTCTATCACTAACAACATAGTTACAAAACCCATGATCTAACCACATCATCAAATACATTCAAGATATGAACCAGAAAAAAGAGATCGAGATAAAATTGATGTTTATTATATTATTAACTCAGCTGCTCGATCTGTTGCTCTATTTATACAACAAACTTACATTGGAAATGAAGTACAACTCTATCCTCACTGGATACTAAAGAGTAGAGTCTACAATAATAACCCTGTGGTGTACTGTTTCTTCAAGCTGCTGGCCTGGTGCTCATGATTCCAACCTAGACAACCATTAACTTGTCCATATACAACTAAAGAACTTGATTTTATATATGTAATACTAACATTATAAATTATAATGTTATGAAATTTTAATTAAATAACTTAAATAGTTACATAATATAATATATATATATATATATATATATATATATATACTGTATTTAAAAATAATTATATATATAATCGGGTTATCGTGTTTCGAATGAAGTGATATTATCATCTTCAAATTTAATTAGTTGTATTTTGGGAAAATTCTTAAGACTACAAGTTACTTTAGAAGCTAAGCATCAATTAACACCTATAATCTCACAGTTAATTTAAACCTAAACCTTAAAATTATGAATTATTGTTGAGAAATATATACAACACATGCAGGTTTCTTGCTGTAAATTTGTAAACAATACATACAACTTTTATTTCTTCAGGGAAAAAAATATAAAAGCAATAATAAATAAATAAAACACTCCATTTAGTTAGTTGTGTGGCATCACATCTTTACTAATTAGTATTATCGGATTTTCACTTTTACTATTAACACTGATAAAACCAAGTGAAAGCATAAATATATAAAAAAATAAAATATGAAAACAAAAACGATTACAATTACAAACCGAGTCAAATTTAAAACGGGTTGCCCACACCACATGAGCGGATTTAAAACGGGCGGGGCCTGCCTGATGTGATCTCCTTTTGTACATCAATTCTGTCGCTAAGATAAGAACACGACTAACAGTCAATTACCATGCGTCCCACAATAAATGTAGGATAATGATATAGTAGTATATTACCACTTTATATGTTTGATTCTTTTTTATTGTGAGTTACTTGAATAAATTTAATTTTTAATATTTTTATGATTAATTATAATTTGATAAAATAAAATTTGCAACGTTTTAATTGGTTTCGACAAGTTGATTAATAATAATTTTTTTACCAAAATTACATTTTTGAGTTATTTATTAATTGAAGTATTTTTTCAACTTTTTATGAAATATTAATTCTTCCCATACGAATTAATTATCTATATCATTTTTTTTGTTATTCACGCATTCTCAATAAGTACTAAAAGCTAAAATGAATAGAGAAAAAGAGTTCAGAGCCGTTAAACAGAAGACATGTTAAAAATTGAAAAGGGCCAATAAGCTCTTAGTCCAATCCTATCCTTCGGATTATTTGAAAGAAAAAAAATATCGGCTAGGCCAAAAATCAAACCGCGTATAATAATTAATACAAACAAACGAATTTGAATTATTTTTACAGCTTGGAGCCTTGGATGAAAACATGATGGTAAAAATGTAAATAATTTTTAAATTTTAAAAAAAGTGGTTGGAGTCTTGAACAAGGTCTAAGAGCATTCATAACAGTTTTCTTATCTCTATTCTTACTCTGCAGTGCTGTTGAGTCATTCTATAAAATAAAGATTCAATTTTTTCACTATGTACCCAACAGGTTCCTTATATTGATTCCTTAAATAATGAAATTTTAATGTTAAAAGTTAAAATTTGAATGTTCCAACAGTCAAAGCATCAAATTAATAATAATCTTATAATTTATAAGAGAGAGTATAATTTATCAATTATATTTCACTATAAAATTATTTTTATTTTATTTTAAATTTTAAGTAATTTATGGAGTGAGTATTGAATGAATGTAAATGTACATAAGATCAATATTAACTTTTAAAAAGTTAATTTGTGATATTTTAAATTTAAATTTAATATGATTCATTTAAATTTTGAAAATAATAAATTTTATAATTCATAATACTTTTATAATATTTATAATTATATTGACAAAAATTAAATAAATTTATATCAATTTTAAATTTGAATACGTTTGAAATTAATTTTTAAAAAATAAGTCAATATTAATTTTATAATTTGAAAATGAAGTAGTAAAAAAATGTCAAGATGTGTATGATTGATGAGTTGTCCACTTAAATGATAGTGTGAAATGTCATTTTGCATATATAGAGAACGATTTTTTGACTCCCTTACACTAGTAGAGGTGGCAAACGGGCGAGCGGGCCTGGGCCGGGCCGAGCGCGGGCGGGCCAAAAACAAGTCGGGCTAAAAAGGCCCGGGTTTTGACGGGCTGAAAATGTGAGGCCTGTGGCCCGAGTTCGGCCGGCCCGGCCCGGCCCGCGGGCTTCTTCCCCTATTTTTTTTATTTTTTTTTACAAAATTTTGCTACACCAAAAATAGTAATAATAATAAATATTAAAAATAATAAATTAATTTATAATAAACAATAATTCTAATTACTTAAATTAACTACATATCTCAATCAATTAAAATTTTAATAGTATTATAATTTTAGATATTATTCTAAAGGCATGATTTGGGATAATGATTGATTTACTTTCCAAATAAGTAGGGGAATGCATAATTAAGGGATAATGATTGATTTACTTTCCAAATGTACTACAATAAGTAGGGGGATTGCATAATTAAGGGATAAAATTATCTATATTTTTGTGTACAGATTTTGGACTTGCAATCTAAAAATTTAGTGCTTGATTCGGATTATATATTTCTAGTAATTCAAAGTATATAATCAAATTTGATTATTTAAAATTAATATAATTTATTTAACTTTTAAAAATAATAAATACTGTAATTAATACTAATATATAGATAATTTTAAATTTTTATAATTATATTATCTAACTTAAACTAATAATTGTTAGTTTAATAGTTTTATACTTTGAAATTATTAACTACATATCTCAATCAATTAAAATTTTAATAGTATTATAAATTAGTATTGTTAATTAATTACCTACATTAACTACATATCTTAATTATAATTTTTAATTATAGTTAAAATATATTAAAAATTGCATTAAAAATAAATAGTTGTTGTAGCTTAGTTGATTTGAACTCTTATTTATTTACTTACAAGTCTTGTGTTCAAGCCTCACAACCCACAAGTAGTAACATTTTATTTTAAAAAAAATAAAGAGTCAAATAAGCCTCACAACCCACAAGTAGTAACATTTTATTTTAAAAAAAATAAAGAGTCAAATAAGGATAAAGAAACTGTTGAATAATAATTTGTTGATGTATTCTTCAAATTTGGGGATAGAGAGTTGATTGGGGAAACTGTTGTGAATGATCTAAAAAAGTTGATCAAGGTGAATAATTATATTTGAGAATAAATTATTTAAGAATGGCATGTAAAATTAGTATTTTATGGAGTATTATTCAATAATATGTCATGTAGGGAATTTAGGAGGAGATCAAAGAATTTGAAATGAATTACCATATTGTTTAATTACAATTTATCATGATAAAATTATTTAATTAGTCACGATGAATTTTAAATTCCTTGATCTTCTCTTAAATTCTTTACTTGACATGTTATTATTAGATAGTGTAAATCACTAATTTGACATACCATCCTTATATATTTTATTCTCATTATATTTATATTTTGATAATAGTAATATATTAAAATTAATCAAGATGATCATTTTTATAACAATGTTATTACCTCCGTTTCAAAATTTAAACTTCAAAATTGATATGTTTTATAAAATTTTAGAGTGAAATAAATTTTGTGATTAATATTTTTTGTTATATACTATGCAATTATAATTATCGTTTCAACTAAAATTAAAATAATTTCACATCAATTTGAAGTTTAATATGTCGTTATTTAACTTCAAAAGTCAAATTGTATATCTACTTTTGCACAAATATACAATAATTAAAAAGTAATTATATCATTAGTGCATGCACCAATACGGCCCAAGATTAGATCCTAGATTTTCCTTATGAACGGCCCAAAAAGTTTGTCCAACTATTAGAGTGATGACTAGCACGTGACCCGGGCAAGTCTTGTACTCTGGTTTAAAATTTATTCTTACGCGGGTTCATTCATCTCTGGTCTTACAATATATATTTTATTTTAGGGCATAAGGGAACCTGGATAAGGAGTTAGGAAGTGAACTTAAAGAGAAACTTACCTTATTCACCTATAGTCTCGGTTAATTTTGATTTTTTTCTAATTTATGGTAAGGGATAAACTAGAATATGTGATCTTGTACGGTAAAAAACAGAGACATCTACCACTAAGTTGATCTCGTTAAAGAATACTACTACATCTTTCAAGTTTTTTGAGGTCAACTTATGAAATGTTGCATCCGTTCAAAAACAATGAATCATGACACTCTCCTTTTGCTCGAATGTAAAAATAAAGTTGGGATTCTTTTTTTTCTCATCTTTAAAATACTCGAACAACAGATCAGCATCATGTCCCTTTAAAGCCCTCCTTCTATCTATTTCAGCATTATAAAGATCACGTGTTGTACATCCAACATTTTCAAGACCTCCAGCTTCCATCTCTAAAATACTCATTTGTTGCCATGTTGGCACATTAACTTTTAATAGTTGTTCTGTTAAATTTCTTTTGGCAAGTGTCACTACACGATGAGAGTGCAACAAATGTACTTTTTTTGGGGTCGTAAAAGGATAGTTATGACCCTCAATAAATTGTCTAATAAGAAACCCCCCGCATCGGTCCGGTCTTTCACAACTACCACTTTCGCACCATAAGCAGCTCTAGTTAGACCTCGTTTTTGTACAATCTGCTAAGTTTTGTTGGACACAATTCTCCTCGACCCTTCTTTATAACAAACAAATTTCTTTCTAATTATTTCACCGTTAGGACTCTTCTTACTAGAATTTAACCGCGTACCAAATCCACCTTCTCTACCATAGTTGTTATAAAAGTCGCGAACATAACCTAAGTTGTGAAAATGTTGTCCAATTTTCGGTATCAACTCGTTTTTAACTTGCAGAGTGTAAAGTTGTTGAGAAGAATTACCAGATGATATCATTTCTATCTCTTCTACACAATGATGAATTCTGCAAACCCAACAAGTATACAACTTGGAATCAACAAGCTAGCAGCCAGAAAAGACCATCACTGTGAAGGACTAGTGAAAGAATCAACAAGTATATTGTTTGCTATTAAGTCGAAGATTTCTGCAGTGAAACTATGATGATACACATGAAAGGCAACCAAAATATCCAAGAAGACATAACCCAATTAAATTGAAACCTAAGCTTCAAGGATAAAGATAGAACCCAAAAATGAAAATTTAACTGCAAATAACCCAATACCATTTTATAAAAATTTAAAATCCTTTCACTATGTTAGTTCAATGATTTACATTGAAAGCTCACAAGCTTTACTGTGAAAACTCGAAATTATACTATATTAATATGATATTCATAATCATAATTACATTACAAAAATTGCAAATTCAATTTAACACATGAAAGACAACCCATATATCATCACAGAAAACTCTACACAATTTGGCAATTCTTAGACATAACCCAAAAATCAAAATTTACTGCCAAACACTAGATTTCATTCATTTGGTTCAAATTCTAGTAATAGAAAATACCTTGGGAGATTCCTAAATCGCGAATGTTCTTGGGAGACAGAGACCACGAGATTCAGAGTACCTTTGGAGACTAAATCGCTGTGAGTTGTCGGCCGGAGACTAAATCGCTGTGCTGTTTCCGACGGCTTGTCAAAGAGAGTCGCGATTCTTGGGCAAAAGAGAGACAGAGACCACAAGTCCTTTTTTGACCCGAAACCATATCTGGTCTCTTTTTTTTTTTTTACAAAAGCTGCCTTTCCTGGGCCGTTAGATATATCCCACGGCTGAGATCAAAAGTTCGGTTTTTTGCTAACATCCGAGCGCCCGGATCAGATCTGATCTATATATATATATATATATATATATATATATATATATATGACGACTTCCTTAGTGTATGTGACCATCTTTCTTTTAAGATATTTGTGTTAAATGAATCATACTCCCATAATAAATATCACTTTAATAGTAAAATTAATCATTTTTAAAAATAATAATTAAAAATATTTACATGGAACTTTTAAATACAAAAGTTGACTTTGGTAGTAAATTTTTCATAATTTATAATGATCATAATCTCTCAACATATATCTTTAATATTTTTAAAATTTGATAATTTTAAAAATAGTCGGTCAGTTAACTTTCAAAAGAGTCAATAATAATCAAAAGAAGAATTATTATATTTTAGCAGCTCAATTACATTATTTCACACCATTGTTTGAGCAATTATGTTTCTTGATTTCGTTGTCTAGATTCTTATTGTACTTTTGCAGGTCCAAGTCTTTTGAATTCAAATATGTCAAAATCGAAGTTAAAAACCATATATGACGACATGTTCAGTTCAGTTCAGTTCAACCAAAAAGACCCGCTAGTGTTGGGTAGAGAAGAAACCAAATAAACAGAGAGTGTAGATCATTTACAGTCATGTCTTATCATTAATAATCACAAAGCACCCCTATTAAGATGGAAACGCTGCTTTAAAGAACATCCAGAAATGCGATTTTGTTGCACGGCCTTGTATGCAATGTGAGGAGGAGGTTTTTACAGCAAAATTCAGGCTTGAATCTCATCATAGATTACAGCCTTCTGAAAATAACACCAATTCCTGAGGAATTATTTACACAACTTCTGGTTGGCTGCTTCTTGATATTATTTTATAGCCTAACAACCAATAAAATACCAGCAAGCCATTCAGCAACAAGACCTAATGGTCATTATTTGTTTTTGTAGAAAAGAATCTGCTGAAACCCCGAGAATGCTTCTCTGGTGTCGGATTAGAAGAGGAGGACGAAGAGGACGAGCCTGACTTAGTTGGAAGGTGGTGGTTTGAACTCACTGGTGATCTCAACAGATTGTTTGCTTCAGAATCAGAGGGACTAAAAGGTGTGTTGTATATATTTATGGGGGACTCACTACCAACACGATGCATATTGGCAAAAGTCGGACTGTCCATCTCAGCTATATCAACATTGTGCAAGTTTATACTGCTGCTAGTGCTGGTTGGTTTATCTTCCGCAAAGCTTTCACCCTTGTGAGTCCTCTCACGGGATGGAGACCCTCCAAATTCTGTTTGAGGACGCATCAATTTTAATTGCTTGCCCAGAAGAAATATGGTTTCTTGACACTCTGCTAGCTTCTCTGCTGCGGCCGCTAACTCCGTCTCCTGAAATGACAAACAGTTAAGCTCCCTTAATTTTTACCCCCTGAAATTCCATCAAGCCATCTACTTGGTACTAGACTAATAGCATTGCAATCAATAAAAGATTATGGTGCATATGTAATTTCAGTATTGAAGTAGTAAGCTTGTATCCTATCCTGGCTGGTGGCTAATATAATTAAACTACACAATAATGGGAATGCCTTGAGCAACTAAAGTGATTTAAGTTTATGCTACATTCTTTCAAAATGTATCTTACTATGAATAAAAACTAAAGTTGTAAACTGTAAGTAGCTAAATCCCCATAGAAAGGTCTCGTGAACAATAAAGTCGAGATTTCTTTCTAAATAATAATCCCATCGTTCCAAATTATAAGATCATTATTGACATTTGAAAGCCAAATAAAGACATTTTCAAACTCAAAACTGATAAGATTCATTAAAAATTTCAAAATAATAAATTTTATAATTGGTAGTACTTTTTAAAATAGTTTACAATATTCATAATTGTATTGCATAAAATTCAATGAATCTATGTCACCTTTGAGTCTGAAAATGTCTCAAATTGACTTCAAAAAAGTCACTAATGGTTTTCTAAATAAGTTAATGATCCTATATCAAAGGTCCAACTATAACTGTAGAAGATGCATGATGTTTCACCAAAAACTTTACTTCCTAACATTATGCATGTGCATAAAGGATGAATTTAACCCTCACCTGGCTACTCTTGGCACCACTATCAGCCTCCGGGTAACTCTCAATCCTGAATTAAGTAGTCCAGGAAGAAGTTAGTGTATTCGGTATATGAAATCTAGATTCGTAATTTCGTACGATGACTAATAAGAAGTTTGTACATTAGCACCAATAACTAGCTATAAGTCAAAGCCACATGCAGAATTATATACAAATAAACCAGATAAGCAACAAAAGTATATAGCTTGCTCAAGTCCTTCGTAATTTATCAACTCCTAGTAACTTCTATTATCATAATTAAATAAAGAATACTACAAGCATAATAGAAAGAAATTGGTTTGGTATCAACAAAATGTGTATTATTATTTTTTTTTGTAAACCAACATAGAATGAAAAGCTCTCTCTCCCAGCCAGCCCCAGTCCCTTAAACTTTCCTGTTAACTTTTTACACCATAAGTGATAGACACCTGGTATATATTTGTAAGGAACATCAGCTGAACCAAACAATCTGTAGACTAGGTCTCTCACCTGATAACATTTTTCACAATCAAAAGTTTGTACTAACCTTTGCAATTTCTCTTGGAGATCCTTGCATCTTGCAAGAGCATCTTGATGAGTCCTTCTCTCCTCTTTAAGCTCATTATCCAGAGTTTCTGCTTTTGCTCGTAGAAGATTCACTTCAACTTGTAACTCCTCCGCACGTGTTTCAAGTGACTTGTATGACTCTGCCATACATTTTAGCTGTGTCTCCGCCAAGCCATTCAGTTTTTGAGCAGATGTCAGTTGTGATTTAACTTCAGCTAGAAGTTGTTCTGTTTCCTGTAACTGGGACTTGGTGATTTCTAGATTTTCAGTCAATCTAGCTAGATCAATCACCATGTTATCTTTTTCTGATTTCAATAGCTCAAACTCCTCCAATGAGCAACTCCATGATGAGGTTTTCAATTCAGAGGTTGGGACAAAAGTTCCTTCATGGGGAATGTCTGGATCAGAAGTGGAATCAGAAAAGTGAACACAACCATTTGCATATGCCTCTCCAGATGAGTCCCTAACCACCTTATTCTCAGGTAAAGCGACTTTGTCTATGCAATCAGAACTACTGGCTTCTGCCTCAATGTTTTTAAAACCCAGGACATCAAAACGGATGTAACTGGCTTCACTGAATACTTGAGAAAGGCAAAGAACAAAATCAGATAAGCTTATTCTGCAGTTAAAAAATTCATTAAAGAAGGCAGAGAATTCCTCCAATTTTTGGCTCAGTCCATCTGAATCCGGCAATGTTCCCTGGACAGCCTTAGCCTCTTTGCCGAGTAGCATTACAAAGTCATGAATCTGAGAAACAGCAGCTGCCAATTCTTCACCAATTTTATGCACAGGTTCCGCCAGCTCTTGGATATCTTGGTACAAAGAGAGTTCCTTACCAGCAGTTACCTCAGAGTTCGCAGGACAAGCTTGGTGATTACCTATAGAATCAGAACAGTGAAGTTCCTCAATGGAAAAGCTCACTGAGTTTTGGTGCAGACTATCATGCATGTCCTCCACAACATGCCTAATATCCTTCAAAAGTTTTTCCATATCAGTCTCCCCAGTTATAGACTCAAATACCGTTGCAATCCTTGATTGGAGTTTCACAAAAGGCATCGGACCTTCCTCATTTGAAGCCTCCCGAGTTTCCAAAGACTTCAACCCCAGCTGCTCTTTGAGCCGTAAATCTGTGGTGGTAGTGGCTCCAGTCAAATTATGGTTCGCAACTTCAGATTTTGTGGTATTTAAAATATCTGAACTTGAAACTGCTCCATTTGAATCATTGGATGAATATGCCAGCTTTTCCATCTCCAGAAAGTCATCCATAAGCTCCAGCTGATTCGATTTGTCACCCTTTCTTGGACTGCCAGTATTCTTTTCCTTTTTGACATGAGAGAGCTCAGAGATCAACGTTGTAGCCCAAGACCCAGCACAGCTTACTTCATCATCATTTCCATCTTCAGACATGGACGTCAGGCTTGGTGGGTTGCTCGCATTTTGACTGAAGGAACCTTCAGTTGGGATCTGAATATTTGATTTTGTTATACTTTTGTGCTGATTATTTGCTTGCAGTTGTGCTTCCAAACTTTGAAGTTTGCTAACTGTCTTGGCACAAACACTCCTGGAAGCTTGCAATTCACTATTACGCTTCGCCAAAGCTTCCTTCAGCATCTTTGTTTCTTCTTCCATCGCCAACAAGCGTTCGGTAAGTAACTCATTCTCTTTATGGTACTTCTGTACACTATCGAGAGAAAATTCAGTCGACTGAGACATGTGAGGACTGGTAGGCGGCTTTACAGGTGACCTCCTTAGTCGACTTTCGCCATGATCCCTGCCCAAGCTTTCAACTTCTAGTTTCATTTGAGCCAGTGCAGCTGGACCAGGTAACTTCTTCCGAACCAGACCACGCAAGCGTTGGCACTCTGTTTCTAACTTGGCTATTTTCTTAGCTCCTTCCAAATGTTGTTTGTTTGCAACTTCTGCAGATCTTACACTCATGTTCTTTTCCTCATTACGGATCTCTAACTCTTTGGCTACTATATGGAGTTCATACTTGAGTGAATTTATTTCCCTGTCACATGAGTCAATATTGCTCTTCAATAGTTCGATTTCTGCCTCGGCTTGGGATTTTTCTTCGCTGATCTTGATCAGCATGTTAGAGCGCTCTTGCAAAGACCTTGAAATTGCTGCATTGTCAGAAACAGATCTGCGGAGTTCTTGTTCTAAGTTACCTAACTGTGTTTCGAGCTCAAGCTTTATCATATCGCATTGTTGTGTTTTGGTAAGAACAACTTCCTGCAGTTTCTGCTCATTTTCTTCTTTCAAATTTCTGATCTGCCGCATGCACTCCTTCAAAGCACCATCTAAATGTGATGCTCGATCTTCAGCAGTAAGCTTTAACAATGTAACTGATTCTAGATGATTTTTCAATGCCAAAGCTTCTGCCTCAGCTTTTTCCCAACCTGTTCGAGGAAATGAATCAATTTCATAAAATCTCTTACTCTGAAAAAAGAATAAAATAAATTAC
This sequence comes from Panax notoginseng, assembly GCA_016801055.1. NCBI lineage: Eukaryota > Viridiplantae > Streptophyta > Magnoliopsida > Apiales > Araliaceae > Panax > Panax notoginseng. The sequence continues at coordinate 5,874,041 of CM029018.1, read as the reverse complement.
ATTGCACGAGCTAATATTTCATGGACGACCAGCACCACACCAACGTACCTGAAACAGCTTCTTCAGCAACTTTAGCGTGCTGTTTTACTAGACTTTCCTTAGTTGTCAACTCTGAATTCGCAGCAGACAACTTTTCATTCAATTCCTCAACTTCATCTTCTAATGCTTTCACTTGATCCTCATACGAAGTCACTTGATCCTCGTATGAAGTCACTTGATCCTCGAATGTCTTCACTTGATCCTCGTATGACTTCACTTGGTCCTCGTAAGACTTTACTTCGTCCTCCAACCCAGTTAGATGTGTATACGACTCCGCAGAAATTTGGACGTATTTTGTTTTTTTGTAGTTATCCTGCTTACCCTGGAAGGTGGGAGGTGGGAAAACATTACCACAAAGAAAAAAACCAACTACGGTATAACACAGAAGAAGGCAAGACAGTAAGAGTAAGACATTATTCTCAGTAAATTTCTTGGTGGAAAAAAGCTAATGGCCTAATATAGTAATATATTGCTCTAAAAAAGAGGACGAAATAGGTTAAGCTAAATTTATGTTATTCCAAATACTACCTTCGTACAAGTTTACGTGCCCACATTATTTTTTGCACATAGTTTAAGGCACACCAAAAACCCATCTATGTATTGTACATGAAATCTTTTCATACATGAAATTATCACATTTACATACATGAAATCTTCAATTTGTAGATTAGTCCTCCACAATCTTAAGATGCATGCAAAAAAATGAAGCCTCGTAAACTTGGACGGGGAAGTAATTTCTATTTCAAAACCTGAAATGTATTGGGTGAAACTAAAACCATTTTAAAGTTTCCTAACATGATATGGTTGCAAAGCTGACTAATTTATGAGCAACTAAAGAACTCCTCCTATTAACACTAGGTGCACTTAAAGAGTTGCCAATTGACTTGAATCAGTAATTCATTCAGATGTGAAAATGATTACATAAGTTGTCATAAGATATCTAGGTAGGTACAGAGCTCAAGATAGCCATGTACATCTGCCCTAGTGAATAAAGTACAATTCAGGTTGACAAGAGGCTTCTTACATATTAAAGTAAAATTTGTGCGGTGAATGTAGTAGTAGAAGATATCAAATTCTAAAAAAACATGATCTGCAGAAGTTATTCAACAATCCCAATAAAATATATGATGTCACTCTCATTCAATATGTTCAGAGAAATACTGAGGAATTTGATATGATTGCACTTTAAACAATACTTTGTCAAGTGGAGAAAATTAATTTCTTCCTGTGTTGAATCAGGATCAACTAGGTCCCTGAAGAAAAAAATATGTAATGGTCACTCAACATGTTCAGAGAACCACTGGTAGGAACAGGATGTGATAGTATTTTTTAAATAATATTTGTCAAATGGGGGCAAATTAATATCCTTCTGTGTTGAATCAGGATCAACTACATCCTAGATAAAGCATCGGCTCAAACTCTTTTGTGTTGTCAATGTAACTGATATGAATAGTACGGAACTTTGAGAAAGGTACCATAAGAGAAAGAGAAATCTTCCAAATACAAGAAAAGTTATGGAAACTAATATAATCAAGCGATGATGTTGAAGAACATACCTGATCACCCTGAGATCCAGCTGAAGGGGCACCAGCGGATTCTAATGTGGCAATTGCTTTCTCAGCAGCTGCCTTATCAGATGATTTTTTTTTCCAGGGCCAGCTCCTTCGGTCCATAATAGACTATACAGATCTACAAGTTAATAACATAAAATTAGTAAACAATATTACTAAAGAACTGAAGTGATCAATTGTTGAACTTATGTTCAGAAGGCATCAAAATTAGTTAAATATATGAATACAAATATATGAACAAGTTTGAGCCTGAATTGCATTGTGCTAATGAATCAGATAATTTTTGAAGTGTGCCACACTTTCAAGGCAAAATGATTGGGATAAGATGTAATCAAATCAAATTACAGCTCTACATCAAGGTATGACTTTTTAACTGTTTTTATTTACTAGTAATATATACAGTTTTGAATGTTAAAATTATTCCTGTAATATAGGAATCTAAACATTTGACACTCCCCTCTTGATCCTTGAACTAACTCTGAATGGAGGATTACCAAAAATCAAAAGGAATGGAAGAACCAACAAGGTAGGTTAAAATATAACGAAATGAGAATTTCAAAACAATAGAGCCAGAACATGCATTCAAACAAACAAATTGACATGACATACACAACCGTAATTCAAATGAAAATTATTGAGTATCTTGTTCTGGAATTGTGCACGACTGAGTGTGTGTGTGTGTGTGTGTGTGTGTGTGTGAGTGAGTGAGTGAGTGAGAGGAGAGCAAAATGAAAGAAAGAAGGATGAGTAAGTGCATGTTATATCTTCAACCAAGTAACCAGGTAAAAATGCAGAAACAATCATTAGCACATAGCACATGAGATATCAGAGATATTTTAACCAGCATGTGAGTATGATATGCAAATTAACTACAACAATTTTTTTTTATCAAGGATAGATAAAAAAGAGAGAAAACGAAGTGAAAGAAGAAAACAGTCATCCCGTTAAGTATGACAATTAAGGGATATAAAGTGATCTAAGTGCAGCAAAATGGATTGACATTATAGACAATTTGTGGACTTTCTTGCTCAATCAACAACTTTATTACTCCCTCCATTCCAAAATTAGAGTCCAGAGATAACTTTGTAAAACGACAACTTTTAGGGAAAATTTTAGTTTTCCGAATATAACCCTAACATTAGCTAAAAATATAGTAGTAGTAGCATGATAGTACTCAATCAACCAAAAATGAAAGTAATGGCATGTTAGGAACTCATGTACTTTATATTCTAAAAATAGAAATGTATATATAACTTTAGAATGGACAAAAATGGAAAATGTATCTCTAATTTTGGAATAGGAGTAGTAGTACACTGTTTTTTCCTATCAGCACTAAATTTCATTACTTAGCAAGTATAACAAGAGCAACAAGATAACACCATCACAATTCAATTGATAGGCATAGAAACTTGGAAACAAACTGGTACTTTTCTGTTATATGCACAACTGCAAAACATAAACTAGTTCAAGAAAAATTAACCCAACTCAAAACATGTAGGTAGTAGCTTTTTAGCATGAAAATTATCACAAGATTGCACTTTTCTTAGCCTTCTAATGCTGTTCCATTTGCCGATCAGCAAATTTGATACATGTGGACAAAATGTAATATTATTATTAACCAAAACGAATGAGAATATATATAAAGAGAGAGAGGGGAAGGGATTTTATGTTTATATAGAAATTTGGGACCTCAGAATAGGAATGAAATAAAAAGCACTATACACAATTTTGTAGCTTTCTGAATGGAGTTAATAGCATATTGGCAATAAATTGGAGGAACACTTAAGAAGTTAAATTAGTAGTATTCAAGTCCTCAGTGCTGATCTTGCTTTTGTGAATTAAGTCAATATGACATGATATGGCATTAAAAATGGAAACATGTACTTTTGAATCCTTTCCTTCCCCATTCAAATCCCATCCCCTAAACGAAACACACTCTAAAGCTATCCTAGGCTACAAAAGAAGGGGATGGGGGAGTGAAAAGGACAGAGCACCAGCAACCAGGAAAAATAAGCCATGAATCTGACGTTCTCAAAATCTAACAATGTTTTTTTAAATAGAAATTATAAATCTCAAACAAGGACTTGCATTGCCCAATTAAGTTTAATGTCAATTTTAATCATTCACGTCTAAGGTATGAAGAGGGAATTAGGCAGTCGTTTATACAAATGGATCAAAAAAGGCATTAATTGCAGCATATATAAACGGAAAATATGTAATCACGGAGCTATAAAACTGTAAATTCTTGAATCAGTAGAATCTTCACATAATTAACAGATGAACATAAATTAAACAACTACAGACTAAATAGAAAACCAATTTGAATCCAAATTATAATTTAAAATTAGAAATTTTAAACCGCTTCTGTCGACGCAAATGAATTTAAATCCAAATGGGGAAAAAATAATTTAAAACGAAAAAGAAAAGTCAATTAACTTCTGTCTGGGAAAAACTAATATTTTAAAAAGAACACTGAAGCAAACCCAAAGCTGCCAAAATCAGATTCAAAATTAACAAAGCCATTAAAGGTACGACGAGTTGAATCCAGAAATGGAAAAGAAGATCGATGAGGTGAACATCACCAACAAATGAGATATTTATCCAAAAAAAAACAGAAACAAAATCAAAATTAAAGTGAAAGTGAAAACAAAAACAGAGGGAATTGATTCAGTTGAATGGTAAATCATAGTAAAGATCAAAAGTGTTAGATTCAATAATCGACTTACCAGTGGCAATGTAGCTTTAAACTTAAGTTTTGCAGTGTGTTGATTTTGCTGTAGAGTAAAGTTTGTAAATAAAGATTCAGAAGGTTTTAGAGAGAGAAACAGTGTGGGAATTTTAGAGATAGAAAGATGCAGAGGAGGTGGTTGTGGTGGAGATGGTGGTGGTGGGTGGAATTGAGGGTGGGGTGGAGTGGGCTAAAATTATTCTGGCGTTAGGGTGTCACTTAAAAAGGCTAGGTGTTGGAAAGCTCCAAAACCATCAGCTTTTCTTTTACATTTATAAATTACTGCTCCTCTGTCTGGCAGAAACAGTCTTATTTCTAAGATTTAAATATATAATATAAAGAGTATTTATTTTTGTCTGATTATAGTTTAATACTAATATATTAAAATAATAAATTATAATAAATAAATATTTGAATGAAATTATTATATGATATTATAAGTAAATAAATGTTAGAGATTCATTTCGATGGTTTAAGGTGAATTTGTGAAATTTATTTTTCTTATATTAATATGAATTAGTTTAACTTTAATATAACTAATTATAATAAATTTATTTTTCTTATATTAATATGAATTAGTTTATATAATAATCTCTCAAGCTTATATTATTACAATTCATATTTCACTTTATGACTTAGTAGGAGCAGCCAGAGGAACTCTTTTTTTTCTTTTTTTTTTGTAATGTAGGTTGAATTCTACAATAAAAATATATACATATTTACGAGAGCAAATTTTTTCTATTCTTTTGTGTCCTCCCACTTAAATTTTGACATGTAATCTCTTACTTAACATTAATTAATTTTAAAATTAAATAAGAAGTTATATATCAAAATTTAAATAGAGAACACAAAGAGAACACAGAAAATAGAAACATAGGATCTGTGCTAACCATATTTACCATTAAGTTATCACTTTTAATCGACAATCTTGCGTATTGACACGGAGAAATTAAAATTTACCATTAGTTTTAGAATGAGTGAGGGAATTGTAATTAAAATTTTATCCCTGGAGAGAGAAAACAAATACTCTCTCTATTCTATATTATCCTGTCACTAAAATAATCTGTGCACTTGTTAGTAATAGCTTAGTTTTAAGATGAAAATGACATTATTATCCTTTATTGGAAAACAAATGAGAGAAATGGATAGAAACAAGTATGGGTATTATAGGAAAGAAAAGTTTAAGATTCTATTAGATATATATAAAAGATAATTATTTATGTTGTGAAACTAATCAATACATGAAATTGGTATGAATTATGGGAGAATTTCACCTATTACATGTCTCTAAAAAAGTTATCACTAAATCGAATAAAATAGCAATCAAAAAGTCAATCGTAAACTTTTATAATATATATCATTTTTAAATAGGTAAATGAAATTAAAAATAAACTAATATTTTTACAATATTTTTTTATATTTTCAGAATAAAAGTATCGTTATAGATATATAAGTATAAGTATAACGACGATAAAAACTGTCACTATAAAATTTATAGTGACATTTTATTGTGAATTTATCAATTTTCAATTAAAAACTAACGAGCTTACCCTTATTTTATGTTTTAAACAATCAATTACAAAAAAAAATTCTCAGTTAAACATCAAAGTCAAGAAAATGAATTTATTTTCACCTCTTTTTTTGACGGACGTTAGTCGACCAATTTAATTGTCTATTTTTATTGAACTGACTTTTTAAATTATTTTTTAGGTCAAAAATAATGACGTAAATATTATTTTTAATTAAATTAAATATACCTTTAAAATCATTCTATTTCGTTTTTTCAATTCAAACAACATGTCTATGCGGCGGCAACTACAATTTTAGTCGCGGAGAAGGTGGTTAATGGGAGGAGAGAGAAAGATTTAGGAGAGGAGAATGAAGATAGAAAGGAGGGTTCAGAGAAATAATAATATTTGTGATAGTGGAAATTCAAGTCAAATTGTTCATATCATTATTTGTTATTTAAAAAGTCACGTAATTTAAAATAGACGAACACACTAACGTCTGTTAAAAAAGAAGTAAAAATAAATTATCTCTTAATTTTGATGTTTAACTGAAAAAATTTATACTTAATTATTTAAAATAGAAAATGTGAAATATGTATAAATATATTAGGTTTTAAATTAAAGCGACAGTCGTAATGACGAGCGACGAGGAAAGAGGCTAGGCTTGTGGGAGAAGGGACTCGCTTAGTAGTGTGTGCCTACAGCTCACAATTTTCGTGTCGCGGCGGCCACAGCACACGTCATGCGTTGGGATAATCAGGGTCGTCAATTAAACAAAGTACTGGTATAATGGGGCCCATTAACAGATGTCCTGATTTTACAGGTGATAGGAGTTGAAAACTAGTGTTATTGAAGGAAGGCCCAGTATTATTAGCTGCAACAATGACTTTCATCTGACAAAATCTTTGACACGTCATTTTGATGCTGTTATAATAAGTCTAATTCATGTTGTGCAAATTTTATTTTTGTTTTACGAGGATATTAAATATTTCTTTTGTCCCTATTTAAATGACGTTTTAGAATTTTTTATTTATCTCTAATTATTTGACGTTTATTCAAATCTAGAAGAATTAATGACAATTTTTTAAAAATTATCCCTCAATAATCCTCCTACTTTTTTGATACTTTAAACTCTTTTTCTCTTTTTCTTTCCTTTTCCCAATAAAACTATTCTTATTTCAACAAAACTTTCATTATCCCAATAAAAGATTTAAGGGTATTATAGACAATTGAGTACTATAATTAATACTTTTCAATTATTATCTTAATGTTTGTGTCCATCTCTAAAATGTCATTTAAATAAGGACGGAGGGAGTACTTATTAACGTATGAGTATTAAATAAGAGGGTTAAAAAAATAGATATATAACGTATATTACTCCCTCTGTAAGACCCCAATTTTTATAAAGATGAGTTTTTTATAAATATCATTTTTAAATATTATGGAATGAATTTGATATAATGTTATAGTTGTTGGTAATATTTATAAATTTTATAAAGTACGCAAGTTGTTGTATAATATTCGATTGGTCGGGGAATATTCGTTTTATCAGGGAATATTCGTACGACATCACAATAATTGGTGAATCCCACAACGAAATTATTGTCGGATTGAGAAATTGACAAAAATATTTTATGAAAATAACGACAGAAGCTTTACCGTTAATACTGTTGAACTACTCGGTAGTAAAAGTACAGTAATAAGCGTGGTTGCATAGTAGCACGATATTGATTATTGATGCTTATGTGATAAGTCACTCAATTTTGTTTTATTAGTATTATTAATGTAATAAAACAGAAAAGCTTTTTATATAAAACATAATAATTTTCTAAAGCTATCTGTTTTATTAGACTATAAATAGAATATATTATATTCTATTATGCATAATGTTTGCATAGTAAAATCTTTTTATATAAAACAGAATACTTTTATAAAATTATTTATTTTATTAGATTTTAAATAGAATATATTATATTTTATTATGCATAGTATTTGCATAGTGTCTGCATAGTATTTGCATAGTAAAATTTTTTTATATAAAACAGAATACTTTTATAAAGTTATTCGTTTTATTATATTATAAATAGAATATATTATATTTTATTTAAAAGATTTTGCTTTAAATATGGATCGTTCGATTAAAAGTAAATCAATCTGGACCGTTCATGAATTAGTTACTATGCAGTTCATTCTTCTATAAAAAGAAGCTCATTCCTTCATTATTTTCTACGAATTTACTGAAACTCTAGAGAGAGAAATTATAGAGGGAAAGAAGAAAAGTATTCTACTACTGCACTACTCATATATCCAGTACTCTTCTTCTTAAGGTAAGGTGTAAGACCCCGAATTTTATGAAATAATAGTATTCAATTTTTCTTATAATTACTATTCAGTAAATGGTTAAATTGATAAAAGTTTAAAGTTATGGGTGAAATGTAAAAATTTTTTAAAATAAGCAAGTGGATATGAAATAATCATTGTTGTCGGGGAATATTCGTTTGGTCGTGGAAATATTCTTTCTGTCGGGAATATTCGTACGACGGCGCAGCTATTTGTGGGCCCATAACAAAAAACGGTCGGATAAAGATAACGACAAAAATTAAGTTTTTATAATTAACGGCGTAGTTGTTACCGTTAACACTATTGGAATATTCGGTGGTTAAAATACATTAATACGCGTTATTGTACAGTAGCACACGGTATTGCACAGTATTTTTGAAATTATTGATTCTTACGTAAGAAGGCACTACTGAATAATTGTCACAGTAATTACTGTTCAATATTTTATTTTATTGATTCAATAATTGCTGCGTTGATATTTTATATTATTGTTGTTTCAATAATTGTTGTTGCACATCATCTCCATTATCAGATCAATAATTCATATTATTTGAATAATATTATTAGATAGCATTATTGGCAATGTCTAGAAAGTTCTGTCTAGGGAGAGGTTTGGTTATCTAATTGCGCGCCAATAAGGTGAAATCCTTATTGGAAAGCCCCCTCTTTCCTGAGAACGGCCTGATTGTCAATACTGTGATTCTGTAATATTATCTGTGAATAATTAATTATTGATTTATATGATGAGAAAAATATTAATTTTATGTGGATATAGATGGAGAAAATTTTTAAAGTGACAATTGTTGAAAAATTGTATTTTATCTTTTCTGATAAAATAATTTATTATTATATTTAATAATATAATAATGGTGATAGTTTTATAATGTGTAACGCCCCCAAAATAGGTTCATTCCATCCAACCTATTATGAGTCGCCAAATACATGGTACAGAACACAACTACAACTTTATTACAACAATTGTCGTACAAAATACAACAACACATATGCTGTGAGTTTGGATACAAATATATACCAAATGTGACACATGTCCCAACCGTAGACAACACCTCACAGTGACACCTTACATAAAGGTATAGTCAAAAACTGTTTTAGAAATTAAAATCTTTGGGAAGTGCTCAAAGAAATCTTCGTACATGGGAGCCCATGCGTCTAGGTTATGATAGATATTATATGGCCACAAAATTATCCTTGGTTGACCCAATAGACCCCAGAGAAAAACGAGAAGATTACTATCATATTCTTCCCAATGGTGAGTCTTCTCTTGACATATCATTATCTCCACTATCTCTAATTGAGAATTATACTCCAAACAAACACCAAGATTATATAGGTAGTGATTGTAGATATATACTCGGCACGTAGATGTGCACAACCATGTCTTATGATGACACGAGGTTGTATGTCGTTAGACATTTGTATGATAGTGGCAAAACACCCTTCCAACGTTGGGTACACCTTACCCTATTGGATTCACCAAATAAAACTACTAAAGAACTTTTCTATACTGCTTCGGGAGAATCTCCACACTAAAGACCACCGTCCTATTTCTCTGTTACCTTCGCTCGACCCAGCTACACTCTTATTACCTGAAAGGAATTGTGAAGCAAAAGGGTGAGCACAACTAGCTCAGTAAAGAATATCATGACTAAAGATAATTAAATTATCAATAGCCTTCATCAATAATAAATCAGAGATTTTGAACATATGGTAGATGATAAAAATTTTCAATCATAGTTGTAGCGGAACAAGCAAACCATTAGAAGAGTCAAATAGACTATAAAGTCTATTATCTTCTCCACATTAAAAGTCCACCAATAATCTTTTATCACTGTAACATTAATCAACAGTTCCTTTTCACAATTATATGAATAACTCATAATCATAATTGTAATTCTAAATTCTTCTTCGTATCCAGGACAAAGATAATTTTCCTCTCTTGTCTTTACCTGAAACATCAAAGATCATGGTTATACCAAATCACAGTTCCTGTTCATAATCATATTAATAAATTCATCTTTGCACTACAGGCCAACGATATTCGCCAACAGTTCATCTTTGCACTACTGGCCAAAGATATTCAACAAAGGTCATCTTTGCACTACGGGCCAAAGATATTCATCAACAATTCATCTTTGCACTACAGGCCAAAGATATTCTCAACAGTTCATATTTGCACAACAGGCAAAATATATTCATATCTCAAAGAAATATATAATCATTTCAGAATTTATATAAAAATAATTATAAACCATGTTAATCAATTCATCTTTACACTTAAGCTAAAGATATTCAATTATAAATTCAATGGTCATGATCATATCAGTTAACAATTCATTTTGCACTACAGGCCAAAGATATTCCTCAGTCACGATCATACCAATAATTTACCCATCTTTACACTTAAGTGAAAGAGAAATTCAACATCACAGGTTATAAAAATGTTATATATGATAATAAAAATAATATGATCAACAGCTGCATTTATTTTCGAGAGCAACAATCATAAATCAACGATAATTTAGTCAGAAAAGAAACCAATTTTTGTCGTGAATAGTACCGTAAATAGTAACTCGTTGAATAGTAACTCGTGAATAATAACTTGTGAC